>JACJUM010003053.1:1579330-1603852 GCA_020976665.1 Heortia vitessoides
CACTTTTTCATCAATACTTCTACATTTCCACTTCTATATCTACAGTTATACATCTACACTCCTACATCTACACTTTTTCATCAATACTTCTACATTTCCACTTCTATATCTACAGTTCGACATCTATACTTCTACATCTACACTTTGCATCTATACTTCTACATTTTCACTTTTATATCTACAGTTCTACGTCTATACTCCTACATCTACACTTTTTTATCAATACTTCTACATTTCCACTTCTATGTCTACAGTTCTACACTACATGTACACTTTTTCAGCTATACTTCTACATGTATACTTTTTCATCTATACTTCTACATCTCCACTTCTATATCTACTGATCTTCATCTATACTTCTACATTTCCACTTCTATATCTACAGTTCTTCATCTATACTCCTACATCTACACTTTTTCATCTATACTTCTACATCTCCACTTCTATATCTACAGTTCTTCATCTATATTTCTACATTTCCACTTCTATATCTACAGTTCTACATCTATACTACTACATCTACACGTCTACATCTACACTTCTACATTTCCACTTCTATATCTACACTTGTGTATCTACACTTCTACATTTCCACTTCTATATATACAGCTCTACATCTTTACTTCTATATCTACGGTTCTACATCTATACTTCTACATTTCTGAGTAACACAAGCTATATTTTTATTAGAAAAAAAAATTATGATCACTACTAAAATTTCAATAATAATGTAATTCAATTCACCGGATAGTTTTTCTTTTTTATCATTTCACTAACCTAAGTATAATGTACCCTCGAACAGG
Source organism: Heortia vitessoides (assembly GCA_020976665.1). Classification (NCBI taxonomy): domain Eukaryota; kingdom Metazoa; phylum Arthropoda; class Insecta; order Lepidoptera; family Crambidae; genus Heortia; species Heortia vitessoides. The sequence goes on from JACJUM010003053.1 coordinate 1,580,134, forward strand.
AGATAATTCATTTTGTAAGATTTTTGTTTCTGGGTTGGATTGAGGTTACAATATTTTCAAGAAAATGATCAACTTTGGCAAATCCATAAATGTTTAACCCAAATGTTCAAAACAATTGTGCACTCGTGCAAAGCCGGGACGAGTTGTTACTTTTTATATTTTCTAACATTTTAACGGCTTTAAAACGCAGTTTAGGTAACTTAATAAAATTTTCGTTCGATGTTTCCGGTACATTGTGGAAACCTTGTATTTGTTCTGTCTGTGTCTTGGGTGTTAATTATACGTAATCAAGTTTGTGATTCCTTTGTTGTCGGATATCCGTAACTCTTGTGCTTTACGCGACTTATCACGTAGTCAGGTATATGATGTACGAGTATAAGATGGTAGGTCATGTATGAGATTTTGTGTGAATTTATTATTATTATTATTTTGCCCTTGAGGTACCAGCAGAGTAGAACAGTACCTCCCTCTGTACCAAGTGTCGTAAGAAGCGACTAAGGTGTCAGAACCGACAGATGGCGGTATATCCATCCAAAACAGTGTAGTTCATACGCAGAGAGCAGGGATGGGCGGCAGCATCCCCGTCGCGAAAACGTTTGCCCAGCGTGGCAATTATGGGTAAAATTCCCCCATTCTTTGGCAGGTACTTTCAAGGGCTGGTATAATGATTATTATTATTATATTTAATTTTAATTTTGACCAATTTTGTCTTAAAGTGACAGTATTGGTCTTAAAGATCGCATTTGAATTAACTATGTATAAAAAAATACAAGATTTATCCGCTACCCGCTATTCCAAACAACAAAAACGCAGCCTCACCGCTGTGTCCACTAACACAATTTTTTGTCTGTCCGTTTGTCATAATAGGCGGTTATCTATTTAGTGGCACAGGGTTGGGTATGATTCACTGTATTGAGGGTCCACTGGAATTGGTGAAAATCCCTTTTTTATATATAAAAATTGCGTGTCACTGTGTTTGTCTTGAATGAACTCCTTAAACGCTGAAAATGGTTATAATCAATGAAAGATTACATTAATGATGAAACTACTTAGGATTGAGTTGTATTGCTCTAACGCCGGTCTAACAGACGCCGGTATGTGTTCCAATAATACCTACCATTAGGTGTTATTGGAACCTATATCACCATTAGGTTTTCTTGCAGGTTCTTTGCTAGTGGCTCGCGTAATGAACGTGCTATAAACTTAGTTATAAGACCCGTCTGGTGCCGGCAGACTAGTATTAAAGTGGGACACTCGATGACCTATTTGTTTCAATGACTCTTTTAACACTGGTTGTCAGGGTTATCGGTCATTTGTGCGAAATTGTAATTAGCAAATCTATGAATATACAGATATCTTTGTTTTTTTTGACAATTTAAAAGTGCCTTTGATAGGCCCCTATGTATTAACACAAAATTATACATAATGATATTTAGTTTAGTTTTGTAGAAATTTACAGGAGTTTTTATAAATGGAATAATACACTTAACTGACCCTGATGACCCGGTTGAGTCGATCGAAAATTTATAAAGTACGGAACCAAACTTGTATAGCCTCGACGCAAAAGCGAATGAAGCGAAGTGTTTTTTTTACATGTGTTTTCAAGATTACGTGGGGCAGGTTTAGAGTTATGATTTAATTGTATTCTTACTTTTTTTTTAATGATGTAATTTAACGATAGATTAATGTAACATAAATATATATATATATTTCTTGCAACATTTCATACGCTTACACGAATCACATTATACTACTTAAATACATATATTTAACACCCAGACACAGAGCAAACACAAATACTATCATATAGATATTTGCTCTTGGTGGGAATCGAACCCACGACTCCTTGCGCACAAGATAAGATCACTACCATCTGCACCAATCAGACCCGTTACGCATAAGTTTATTTATTTAGTCAAAATAATGAAATGGTTGTGAGGTACCGGCAGAGTAATAGTACCTCCCCCTGTATCAGGTGTCTACTGAGGTACCAGAACCGACAGGTGGCGGTATATCCATCCGAGACAGTGTAGCACAAATGCATAGGGTGGGGATGGGCAGTAGCATTCCTACCGCGAAAGCTGCGCTCTGGGATTACCAACACGCTTGCTCAGTGCGGCAATTATGGGCATATAATTCCCCATTTTTTGGGAAGGCCTATGTCCAGCGGTGTACTTCCAATGGCTGGTATGATAAACGACATAATCATTAAGAAAATTAAACAATTCAGTCATTATATTAGCCATAAGTAGTGTACTGGTAGAGATTCGCCTTCCTTAATAAGGAGGAAATTTGTATAGGTGGGGATTAGGTACCCGTGTTGTACGTCGCTCTTTGCAGGACTTCCCAAAACAAATACCGCTGATGATATCCTTGTGATGTCAGGTCGCTTTATCGTGATAGTAATATCACAGTACAGATTATAAAAAAATCCGTCTATATCATTGACAATAAAACAGACATAATTTTAATATTTACAGTTTCCTAAACCAAATTTAAACCTTGGACCTTACAGTCGAAAGTCCTTCACAACCACCGGACCAAATAAATCTTGTTATTCTTCGAAGTCTCTAACTAAATGGCTCAATTTGTTACTATCCTTGTTGGTTTTTGTGTAGTTATTTTTGGAAGGACCATTATTGTTTTTGAGTGTTGTGAAAAAAGGTTTTTATCTTTTATTAAATGGGAGAGTGGTGACTCATTATACAACGGTACTTTTACTTACAAAGGTTTTATCACTAGCGGCGCCTCTCGGGTTTACCTGCGTTGTTGCCATTCTCGTGAGAATAATAAATATCACAGGTAGCCTTAGTGATACCTTAATACATTAGCTATATGGCTGTGTAAATTTTTTCTAAATCGGTCCAGCCGTTTCGGTGTTTACCGCAAACGTAGGTACAAACCATTAAAAATTTAAAAAAACATGTCGTATATATATACTTTTATTTGCCTATTTTTTAGAAAACCATTATTTTAGTATGTCAAACACTTCAGTTTTATTGTCTTGTGCGTCAAATGTCGTAGGTTCGATTCCAATCCAGTACAAATATTTTTATGATGATACTTTATTACTTATGTTTGTTCTAATTATGTGTTAAATATATGTATTTAAGTAGTATATCTGTGGTTTCTCTGTTGTCTGATGTGATAAAATCAAATTATCACATAGTTAGGTATATATGAGACGTTGTGGGAATTTATTAATTTTTTTGCGATGTAGTTTATCAACGTGATATTAATTCTTATACAAATAAACACTTCATTCTTCACAAGTATTTAATACAATAGGGAAGCTGACTAAATGACAGACATATCAACGCAGGGTCGGCCCAGTTTTTAACCCTTATAGTTGCAGAATTATAGGGGTCTAAAAATTAAAAATTTCGCACAGGGGTTCCTTTTATAACGTATGAGAGCATAAAAAAACGGGGGAGCAAATTTATTAAGACTCGAATCAAATTCTGTAAGAATGTTGCTTATTAATAGTCATGAAACAACTGTCATATTTTTTTTTCTAAAATTAAACTTTATGTAGTTAAAAGTGGGGAGTAAAATTAGTATGAAATGACTTTAATCAGTCAGTCAGTGTTTTTATATTAAAAGTAGAAGCTGACTGACTGATTGACTGACTTGTCAAAGCAAGACCTAAACTAAAATAGTTATAAACTGGAAATTTTCCGAACTTTTACAAGAAAAGTTTTTTTTATAATTTCACCCTCTAAAGGGTTACAAAAAGAGTTAGTGGTCATGAATTTATCCGAATTAGATTCCGTAAAAGAGTTTCTTCACAAAAAGTCAAGAAACACGTTCTAATTTTTTTAAAAATCGTCCCTTAAATAGGTAAAAGGGACGTGTAAAGTTATTTTTAAAGTTCTACAACTTAACGTGAACGTAACTAGTTACGGATGAAATTACACTTGAAAAAATGTTATTTCAGTTAACATCTTAAGAGATGTCATAATTTCGAAATGAACTTCGTAAGAAAATAGAGAGTGACGAGCAACGCGGAGAGAAACGACCGGCCGCCGGTTAAGCTGACATTCACACAGACAATGTCGCAGTCAACAATTAGTTCCCATATAAAATACATATGGGTCGTAAATTGAATTGTTGTAAGGGACAATGTGGGATTGAATGAAGAACAAAAAATAAATTTAATTCGTTATAACTTTAATGTTTGAAAAGCTATATTTCATTATGTTGAAGCTGTTTTTAAATACTATTGTGTTCAATACATTTTTGAAATACATAAATGTTTGCCCATATGTCTCTTACACAGAAGCCTTATATACTTTTATGTGCAGCCAAAATGTTTCAAAATGGGCACGACTAGCTGTTCATAGAGGTGTGTTGGTTCCAACACTGACATATGGTATTGAATGTTGGGTATGGCAGAAGAAGCACGCGAGTAGAATAAATGCTGTTGAAATGAGAGCACTTCGAAGTATGTATGGTGTGAGTTTGAGAGATAGATTAAAGAATAGTGTGATAAGATATCGATGTTGTGACAATAATAGAGAAATTAATATTGACATGGTTTGGACATGTAGAAAGAAGGGATGAAAATAGAATGACTGCACAAATATATAGAACGGAAGTGAATGGAAGAGTTGGTATAGGACGACCCTGGTGAACATATCTTAACCAGGTAGAAGAGGTATTAAAGAAGGGCTGAATCAGAAGTCATCATCACCATCAGCATACCAGCTATTAAAAGTCCACTGTTAAACATAGCCCTCTCCAAGAAAGGGGGTATGTTGTCTATAATTGCCACGCTGGGCAAGCGAGGAAGCTGCTGCCCATCCCCACCCTGTATATTTGAGCTGACTTTTTTGCATGTACATACCGCTACCTGACGGTTCTGATACATTAGTCACCTCTTACGACACCTACAGGTAGTATTCTACTCTGCCGGTACCTCACGGATATGCCGGTACCTCACGGCGCGGGTCTGAAGTACCAAGAATAAACGAGCGTGTATGAAATGACTAATGGTAGTAAGAAAAGCAAGAGAGGTATGCCAAGATCGTAACAAGTGGAGATCCATAGTCTCTGCCTACCCTCTTGGTATACTGGCGTGATGTATGTATATATGTCCCAGTTGAATTTCTGACCGTCAATATATTTTATTTATTTCTTTATTAGACAAGTCAATTAGCCAGTATACAGTTTGCGTGATAGTAAGAGTCACTGCAGTCTATACACGCTCGTAATATCACAAGGATATCACTAACGCGACCAACCTTGTGTCTTGAGGATATTATGTCACATTACCCAGTAATTTCACTGCCTCTTTCACCCTTTAAACCGGAACAGAGCAATGCGAACACTGCTGTCCGGTAGAAATATGTGAAAGAGGTACCGTAAGCAGATGACCTTTGTATGAGGTCTCATTATATCATCTATAAAAAGTCTTCTGTTGGGCAAAGGCCTATCGAAGATGGGGGGGGCTTATTGACTATTATTGCCGCGCTGGGCAGGCATGGTGTTAATCGCAGAGCGCAACTTCGCAAAGAGGATGCGGCTGCCCATCTTCACCCTGTTGTAGGTATTTTACCTGCGCTGTTTTGGATGGATATACCGCTTCCGGATCACCTGGTACAGTAGAGTACTATTCCACTACGCCGGTACCCTACGGCTTACTCCGGATCTACCCCACGGCTTGAGTATGAGGTATGTGGTCTACCGCCAGTAAAAATATTCAAGAACCACATACTTAATATTCTCAAAAACGAAACCAAACGTTCCGCAAGTTTAACGTAACAATCAGTCGTAAAAACTGACGTCATTCTCGGAAAACAATGGCCGGGAACTGAACCCGGAACCCCCGCATTCTAGACCGCAATATAACGACCAACGGGCATAAGGGACCCGCATTCAAATCCCACACGTTTATTAGTGGTCACACGACATCTTTGGAAGCACGTGGTTGAGCACGGGCCAAGCTCTGCATACACACACATGATCTATTCTCCTCCGAGAATATTTTCATGCATGTTTATTGTTTTTAAATCTACTCAAAAAAAAAAGATTTTTTATTATTAATAATGGTAAACTTGTTATTTAGCACACTCTACTTCTTCACTTCTTTTAATGCTCTAGCTGGACAAACAAGCTTACAGTCTACGTGATAGTAAGCGTCACTGCAGCCTAAAGATGCTCGTCATATCGCAAGGATATCACTCGAGCGTTGCTGGCTGATATCTCTAGCTCATAACTTGAATATATTACGTCACATTACCCAGTAATATCACTGCCTGCTACACTGCTTTTTGAATGTATTATACAAAGGCCGTCTGCCGTCAAGCCATCTCATCTAAAGCTACATGACAGGAATGCTGCTGCCTATACCCTCCCTGTTGGATTTGAGATACACTGCTTCGAATGGTGCAGAGAGAGGTACTATTCTACAATGTCGACACTACTTGGCCAAGATTTGATTTATTTTTTAATTTTGCCGAACTTGGCGCATATTTAACAACACCGCACAGTATTTTACGAGTCACACTTTTAACCTTTCCCTCAAACACCTGATACTATTGTAAAATATACCCTAAATCCTTAATACTTAAGGCTTTTAATATAAAACCCTGTTTATAGGGAAAATTAATAAATTTGTACCATGACAATTTTCATACGATATCATATTGTGGATATGACCAAATAATAAATAGATTTTAGCTAAATACGGAATATTGTGGATACAATTTCTGGTTGAAACTAGTTTAGATATCATCATCATCATATCAGCCATTGAGAGCCTGTAATTACCGCGCTGGGCAATCGTGTTAGTAATCGCAACGCGCAGTTTCTGTGACGGGGATGCTACTGCCTGTCTCTGACCCGTTTTGGATGGATATACCACCCTGTTGGTTCTGGTACCATAGTAATCTCTTACGACACCTGATACAATATATATATAAAATACGTCAAAAGACTGAAGAATCACAAATATACACAAATATCGTTATGTGTATACATACATACATCACGCCTGTGTCCCATCGGGGTAGGTAAAGACTATGGATCTCCAATTGTTACGATCTTGGCATACCTCTCTCGTTTCCCATACTCGCATTAGTACTTTCATATACGCTCGATTATTCTCGGTACTTCTGACCTGGTACTTCTTTAATACCTCTTCTACCTGGTTAAGATATGTTCACCTCGGTCGTCCTATACCAACCCTTCCATTCAGTTCCACTCTATATATTTGTGCAGTCATTCTACTCTCATCCATCCTTTCTACTTGTCCAAACCATCTGAACACTCCTTTCTCTATTGTTGTCACAATGTATGTGTATACATAACTGTTAACACATATTATAGCAAAAACAAACAAAAAAACAAAGATCACACAGAAAAATAACATAAAACATACATTGCAAATATAAATCCAGTCATGACGGCAAATGTTTGACCATTTTACGACTCCGTAAAGTCCAATTACTCACTATGGTCGTAGTTTGTAAATGGTCGGATTGTAAACCTCTTTGTTTGTAGTAAACTGTGTTGGTTTTACAATGATATACCGAAAACTTTTTAGGACCCATTTCATAGCTAACGGGAATTACAGTTAGCTGCTTGTGAAAGTTGTTTGTTCCCATGTATTTGGTAAACGGGAGTTCTTATTCATTAATTTATTACCTTAAGGGATGATTTTTGCTTGTTTTGTTCTGAACTTGTTCATCTAAATACTCCTTTCTCTATTGTTGTCACAATATGTGTGTATACATAACTGTTAACATTTTATAGCAATAATAAATAAAAACACTCTCACAAAAATAACATAAACAGACATTGAAAACATAAATCTGGTCATGACGACAAATGTTTGACCACTCTATGACTCTGTTAAGTCAAATTACTCACAATGGTCGTAGTTTGTAAAAGGTCGGATTGTAAACCTCTTTGTTTGTAGTAAACAGTGTTTGTTTCACAATGATAACCCGAAATCATTTGAGGATACCATTTCATTGCTTACGGGAATTGCAGTTTTTTTTTTATAGTTTATTCCCTTGTTTTTGGTGAACGGGAGTTCTTATTCATTTATTTATAGGGACGATTTAATAAAGCGTGAAGTACCGGCAGAGTAGAATAGTACCTTCCCCTATCCCAGGAGTTGTAAGAGGCGAGTAAGGTGCCAGTACTGACAGATGGCGGTATATCCATTCGGATCAATGCAGCTGAAATGCACAGAGTGGGGATAGGCAGCAGCACCCACGTCTCGAAAGCTGCGCTCTGCGTTCTCCAACACGCTTGCCGAGTTCAGCAATTATGAGAAATACTCCCCTTTTATCGGGGAGGCCTATGTCCAGCAGTGGATTTCTAATGGCTGGTATGATGCTGATGATGATTGCTTAAAACCATTTAGGAGGCAAGAGTAGTCATGACCCAACGCAGAGGGCCAAGGTTGGCTGGCGAACCGATAGCACACAAGCACGCATGCGCGACACGCCATCTCAAAAATTACAGTTTTCACTTAAATTCTCATAACATCTCATACCTTTACCCTCATTGACCTGATTTCGTGATAAGTCTTATTAAATAATAATAATAATAATAAATTCCCACAACATCTCATACATTGACCTGACTCCGTGGTAAGTCGCTTAAAGCACTTGTGTTACGAATGCCAGACAACAGAGGAATCACAAATATACTACTTAAATACATATATTTTACACCCATACACAGAGCAAACACAAATATCATCATATAAATATTTGCTCAGGATGGGAATCGAACCCACGACCCCTGGTCCACAAGACAGGATCATTACCATCTGCGCCATCGGGCCCGTCGAATATGTACTTGTATTACGGTCGCCAGACATTAGAGTAATCACGAATATACTAAATACTTAAATTTAACATTTAGACACAGAACAAATATAAATATCCTCACGTAAATATTTGTCTCGGGTGTGGATTGAACCCACATTCTTTGGCGCACAAGCTAGAGTACTAACATCTGCGCCATCGGGCCCGTCACAAACTTTACAAGTATAAATACAGAAATATCCACACAATTCTCGCCCAACTCCCACTCAGAAGATCCACTAAAATAAAGAGTTACATAAAGGATTTAAATAATTGAAATGCTTTAGGGATATATAAATAATTCGGTACAGCCTAATTTACTATACAGCGTGCTCCAAAAAGGGTGTGCAAACAAAATATGCGTGATAACAGCTATTGGAAGACCACTGGAAAGGAGGCTATTTGGTCATAATTGCTGCACTGGGCAAGCATGTTGGCAATCGCTATCGCAATGGGGATGCTGCTGCCCATTCCCGCCCTGTACATTTGAGCTGCACTGTTTCGGATGGATCTACAGCCATCTGTCGGTTCTGGTACCTAAGACGCCTCTTACGACACCTGATGCAGTGGGAGGTACTATTCTGTATTCTGTTATACCGGTACCTCACGGCCCCGCCGGTACCTTACACCGAGTATATAAATAATCACCGCAGACTACACACGCTAATAATATCACAAGGCTATCCCTAGCGCGTTGCCAACCTTGTGACTTGAAGATATTATGTCAAATTACCCAATAGTTTTACTGCCTCTCTCACCCTTCAAACCGGAACACAGTATTGCGAACACTGCTATCTGGTGGTAGAAAAGGACGAAGACTCATACAAGCAGAAAGACAACGATTATTGCACAAGGTTGGGAACACGTAAGTGATAGCCTTGTGATATTACGAGCGTCTAAAGACTGCAGTGATTATATATATACTCGACCGTGCCGTACACATGCCGTGATGTACCGGTAGAGTAGTAGAAAAGATGCGTGTATAGGCTGCGGTGTCGATGTTAGTCAAACTGGTCAATTTTATTGACAACTACCTGAGGTTATTATATCAAAATATCCCTCACTTCACTGCCTCGCCCACCCTTCAAACCGGAACGCAGCAATGCGAACACTGCTATTTAGTGAGGTACCAATGCAAACGTTCTCTATATGAGGACGACATCATGCAGCCTCTTTCAGGGAGCACGTGAAAATTATGTAAATATATATATATATATATATATATCTCCAGGTCGCAACCAGCCTGTATATAGCACACAATTTGACATCTCTTAGCCGGTATTACATAAAACTCCCAAATGAACGGTTCACGGTAAATTGACAATAATTTTAATAAAAACGACGCTAGCATATTATTGGCCGACCGTTATTTCTCGGATAAAATGTATGTGTGTTTCTCTGTATTTGTGGATTTTAAGTGTACCAAAGTGGCAGTTTTCGTACTCAACAAAATCATTATGTTAAATGATTTTATGTGTGATACATCGGGGAGCGGTTTGAATAAAAATTTCTTTGGAACTTCTTTTGAATTAACCGTAATTTTTTTTCTTTGTCGCCTTTGGGTTTTTCTAGTTTTCATACATATATCACGCCTGTTCTCTATTGGGTTAGGCAGAGACTATGGATCTCCATCACGTTTATACACGCTCGTTTATTCTTGGTACTTCTGACCTGGCCCTTCTTCAATACCTCTTCTACCTGGTTAAGATATGTTCGCCTCGGTCGTCCTATACCAACTCTTCCATTCGCTTCCGTTCTATATATTTGTGCAGTCATTCTACTTTCATCGATCCTCTCTACATGTCCAAACCATCTCAACATACATCTCTATTGTTGTCACAACACCATCTTTTACACCACATCGATCTCTTATCACACTATTCTTTAATCTATCTCTCAAACTCGCACCATACATACTTCGCAGTGCTCTCATTTCAACAGCATTTATTCTACTCGTGTGCTTCTTCTGCCATACCCAACATTCACTACCATATGTCAGTGTTGGAACAAACACACCTCTATGAACAGCCAGTCGTGTCCTTTTTGACACATTTTGGCTGCACATAAAAGCATGCAGTTTCCGTTTCTATAAAAATAATTAAATTAACCTATTTGTTGAGGTACCGGGAGAGTAGAATAGTACCCAATTAACGGGTGTTAGAGGCGATTAAGGTAACGAAACCGACAGGTGGCGGAAAATACATCTAATACGGTGTAATTTAAAAACACAGGGCGGGGATTATCTCTTTGACTAGTGAACAATAAAGAGAATAATTATAATTATTATATATTTAATAGAATTAAGTTTGTTAGTCATATAAGAAAACTCTGAAATCTGCACAACTGCACAACTGCACAAGTTAAAGATATAAAACGAAGTCACTATTTGTTGTTGTTTATAAAGAATCCTATATATTCCGAAATAAGAACAGATGGTCAAGAAGACATTCGTGAACCATAAAAACTAGGCACATTAAAATAATAACAGGCAATGGTCAAGTGCGAATCGTTGTTAACACCATGAGTCCCAATTCAAATATTCTTACTTCAAGTAGGCCAATTACAAGCGCTTTGGAATCGTCACAAAAAAAATTGAATAATATTTAAGAAATATAAGGTACTAAATTCTATTATACTTGTAATACTGATGACCCTGATGACCTCACGGGATCATAACGAATTATCTAACATGTTAATTAGGCCTCCGTTAAACAAGTCTACCAACATCAGACAGAATTCAGAACTACCAACTCAAAAATCGGAAAAAATATATACTCATGTTAATAAATAAAATACATACTCATAATCATAAAAATTATTGCGTTTTTGGAGAATACCATGTCTGATTGGAGAACTACATTGTTACTTACTAATAGCAACACCCACCGCTCAGATGAAATTCCTATTTAAAAATGGTATTTTCCAGGGAGATTCACTAAGTCCGATTTGGTTCTTCCTGGCACTTAACCCACTTTCAAATCAGTTGAATATATTGAATGCAGGTTATAAACTATCCGCTACAACATCGGTAAGCCATTTAATGTACATGGATGACAATAAGCCTTTTTCCAGATCAGAGAAATAGTTACAAACACTTTTAAATTTAACAGATAGATTTAGTACCGATACAAACATGTCATTTAGTTTTGATAAATGCAGAATCCTTAGAATAGTTACAGGTAAAGTCAGGGGTAATAATAACGAGTAGTTTAATTTTATATTAATGGAGCCAGAAGTAACCTACGAATATTTAGTAACGCAACACAATGAAGGTATAAATCACACTAAAATCAAACATGATTTATCTGAGGAATATTCTCGCCGCTTAAATTTACTCTGCATAAAGCAATTTCAATCAAAGAATCTTATTATCCATCAATACATATGCAATCCCATTTCTCACATATTCTTTCGGCGTCACAAAATGGACAATAACAGACATAAACAAAATAGAAACATAAATTACATTAACCAAACACAATTATCTTCATCCAAAATCTGCAATAGAGAGAGCTACAATAAGCAGAGATAAAAGTGGAAGAGGATTGAATGATTTGAAACTGTTGTGGGAAGGACACGTTCAAGGACTGAGATGACTGATGTAATAATTGTTAATAAAAATTAAAATAATTATTAAACAATAACTATTACAATGTTTTCCTAATATAAGGTTTAAGTAGGATATGTATGTGTGTGATTGTGTAGGTGTGTGTGTAATTGTAATTGTGTGTGTGTGAGCACGTGAGTGTGTGTGGTAAATTTACCGTTTTCACATTCCAATTGCAAATTCAGTTTGTGCAGACGTTAGATTTAGTAGCCATTTTTCTACTTTAGTTTTAGTCTCCTTGAAACAAAACAAAACTCGAATGACCTACGACCCTAATGAACTAACGATGTAACCTTACTCCGTCATCTGTTAGAATATCATGGCGTCGCATATAATTAATTATCTCTGACAAACAAACATAAATATTGAGATGGAGAATATCCAATCTCTCAAGTTGGGTGGAACTGAACACAGTAAGCCAAATTTGACTCAAATCGGTTTAATCATTAAGGATTTCATCCCGGATAAAAGGCCTAAGTTTAGAAATAGAAGTTTTCAAGGCGGACATGATATCATTAAAAGTTATAAAATACGTATAAAACACATTATTAGGGGGTAAAAAGGGGGGCGTAAAGTTAGTTTGAAACTTTTTTGATACTTGGTGAAACAGGGGGCCATGTTGCCAATCCCTACTAATATTATAAATGCGAAAGAAACTCTGTCTGTCTGCCTGTTACGCTTTCCCGCTTGAACCTCTAAATCAATTTTGATGAAATTTGGCACAGACAATCTTTAGACCCTTTATTCCACGCGGATGAAGTCGCGGGCAGAGCTAGTCTTTTAATATATAAAGGATACACATATAGAGACCCACACCAAATGATCTCTGAGGACTGCATTACTAAATATAGTGGTCCATTGAATAGTTGAGACAAATTGGTGCAATTTAACGTCGTAATTCGATGCAATTATTGTTGTTAATTAGGGTCCTGCGGGTAGACAAAAGGACCATAGTAATACTTAAATAGAACTCAAGAAAGACCATAGTAAGGGACCAACCAAGTAGAATAGTACCTCATATACCAGGTGAAGTCAGAGGCGATTGAGGTACCAGATCTAGCAGATGACGGTATCGTCTTTAATACAACTGTAAAATGTCTGCTGCAGAATAAATGCACCATTATCATCATCACCATCATATCAACTATAAGACGTCAACGGTGGAACATAGGCCTCCCGATGAATTTGGAATATATTTAAAGGAAACTTTTATTTTAAACTACACCTTGTTATCCACAGAATCATAGAGAGAGATTTATTCTATATAGCTGTCATAGACTAGATACGAGTGTTTACATAGACCTAGTGATGTATACAAGTAGCAGTAAAGTACTAAGACTAAGAATGAAAGGCGACAAATTTAATAATTAGTTCAACACCTCCCCAAGGTATCTCCAATAGTAGATACAATCTTCAATTTGATAATAATACGACTTCTAATTTAAATCGTTGCTGTGATAGTACCTCCCCCTGTGTAATAAGAGGCGACTGAGGTACCAGAGCCGACAGATGGCGGTATCCATCAGAAACAGTGTCGCTCAAATGCACGTGACGGGGATAAGAAGTAGCAATTCTGTCGCGAAAGCTGCGCTCTGCGATTGCCAACACGATTGCCCAGCGCGGCAATTATGGAAGAAATTTCTCTTGTTTGGAGAGGCCTATGTCTAGCAGTGGACCTCCAATGGCCGGTATGACGATGATGACGAGATGGTTTGGACATGTAGAATGGATGGATGAAAGTAGAATGACTGCACAAATATATAGAGCGGATGTGAATGGAAGAGTTGGTATAGGACGACCGAGGCCAACATATCTTAACCAAGTTATTTTAGTCTCCCGGTACCTCACCGCAACCATCTCAATATACCATAACTAAAGGAATAAAAATAACGCAATATAAAGCTTCATTTATTTATTTATTTAACTTTATTGCACAAAATGTACAAATGGCGGACTTAATGCCAGATGGCATTATCTCCCAGTCAACCATTACACAAAACTGAAAAATATATATAGTGGTGCAGACAATATATATACAAAATAGATAAACGTGGCATAACAATTTGTATAAATAAACGCAATAAATGCATATGATATAAGTATATATATATATTGCTTGCTGTATACAATTTAATACAATTTAAGAGATAAAATAGTTTATATCTCAATTTATAGTCGCGTTATTTTTGTCCTTGATAAATGCGAAAGTAACTCTGTCTGTCTGTCTGTCTGTTACGCTTTCCCGCTTAAACCTCTCAACCGATTTTGATAAAAATTGGCACAGACAATCTTTAGACCCTGAGAAAGGACATGGGCTATTTTTTAATTGAAAAGGTGGATGAAAATTTGTATAGAATTATCGCTACTTTTAGAGCTAAAAACTCTAAACTTATTTTTCAGGCCATTGATTTGATATATGTAAACATGACTTTCAAAGTTTATATAAGTTAAAGAGGTATGGTACCCAAAAAACTATTCCACGCGGACGAAGTCGCGGGCACAGCTAGTATATAAATAGGACAGGACAACGTGTGTCGGATTACCTAGTTATATACAAAAAAATGACCCGGCATCGAATCCAAACCTTCACGAGATAAACCAGTGACCACCAAAACAAGGCGACTCCAGCATTCCTTCAATCTTATCTCGTGACCATCGCATAATGTCACAAAACCCAACATTACAATTAATATTAACATGATTAATACTCTTTTCCTCAAAATAACAAAAGGGCACGGGTGAAGGATGCCCTTTGGGGCAGCGGTTTCCAAACTGCTGGTCCGAACCCCTTTATTATTATTTGTATTTGTTTTATTCATTTATTTTTATTTTTTATTCATTCAAAAACCGTAACTCCTAAATTTTTATTCATCATTACAGCCATTAGAAGTCAACTGCTGGACATTAGCCTCTCGAAGAAAGGGGGAATTTTGCCCATAATTGCCGCGCTGGACAATCATGTTGGCAATCGCAGAGCGCAGCTTTTCGAACATGCTAAGTGGTCGTCCTATATTCCTTTATCATAATAAAATATTTTTAACAGCTTTTCAACCTGTTTGTAGCCGTGAGGTACCGACAAAGTAGAATAGTAACTCTTTCTGTACCAGGTGTCGTAAGAGGTGACTTATGTACCAGAACCGACAGATGGCGGTATATCCATGCAAACATGTCAGCTCAAATGTACAGGGCGGGGGTGGGCAGCAGCTTCCCCGTCGCAAAGTTGGGCTCTGCGATTTCCAACATGCTAATCGCGGAAATTATGCGCAACATACCATATACTGAATTTCAGTCGAAAACCTTCAAAAACAGTATAGTTCCAAACTAACATTGCACCCCTGCTTTGCCCCTTTAGGAGGGGGGGGGGGAAGGATTATGAAAACCCTTTCTTTCTTTCTCTTACGTTACATAAGGAACTCCTGTCTAAAATTTCAAGTATCTAACTCTTACAGTTACGACCCTTCGCTAATATGTCAGTCAGTAAATCATTCATATATTTATTTTATTTATTTATTTATAGAACTTTATTGCACAAAATATTACTAAATGTACAAATGGCGGACTTAGTGCCAGTTGGAATTATCTCCTAGTAAACCATTACACGAAACAGAAAAAAAAATATATAGTGGTGCAGACAATATATATACAAAATAGATAAACGTTACATACATATATTTGTATAAATAAATGCAATAAATACATAGATAGTGAACGCGTAAAGCATATATGTTAACAATATTATGACCCATACACAACATCGCCCGGTCAGGGGTCCCTCACTGCACTTTGAGAACCAGCGTCAGCGAGCTAAATATAATAAAAGAAATAAAAACATACTGGATACCGCCAAGGAGTCTCGAATAAGTTTCCAAGGAATATTTTAAATGCCTTAACGACCAAAGGTCGGCTTGTTTTTACATCCAACGATATTTTTATCCATATACAAAAAACAGAATCTATCATATTTATTTTAAAGTCGTTTTCTGCTGTCTATCTGTCTGTTCCTATGCATGCTTAGATCTTTAAAACTACGCAACGGGTTTTGATACAGTTAATTTAATAAATAGAATGATTCAAGAACATAGTTTTATCATTATCATCATACTAGTCATTGAAAGTCCACTGCTGGAGAATAGGCCTCTCCAAGAAAGGGGTCAATCCCGACTGGGATGCTGCCACTCATCCCCACCCTGTGCATTTAATGCACTGTTTCGGATGGATATACCGCCATCTGTCGGTTTTAGTACCTTAGTCGCCTCTTACGACACCTGGTGCAATAGAAGGTACTATTCTACTCTGCTGGTACCTCGCGGCAGCAAAGTTTATATGTTATATATAAACGAAACCTTAGCAGACCTTAGAGATAGGTAGCAAGCTTGAGCTGCACTGATTCGGATGGATATGCCGACACCTGTCGGTTCTGGTACCTTTGTCGCCTCTTACAACTGATATAGAGGGAGGTACTATTCTACTCTGCCGGTACCTCACGGCTACCAATGCAGGCGACCATTGTCTGAGGTCTATTTTTCCTAGTATCTTACTTCAATGTTGTATGTAATTACCTACAAACACTATAACCTTGGTGATTAACTATTTTATAGGTATTTGGTATGGTGGTGACATCGCAGCATAAGAATAACGCTAGGAAAAATTCAATATGTTCGCTGAGGTCTCGATACCAGAATGGTAGTACAGTCTCCCGGCATAGGAAAGGTGCGGGTTCGATTCCCGCCCGACATCGGAGACAAGTTGATTCTTTTCTTGTAAATATCATCCCTAATAATTTTATAAATGTGGAAGTAACTTTATCTGTCCGTTACGCTTTCGAGCTTAAACCTCTCAACCGATTTTGATGAAATTTGGCACCGCGACTTTGTCCGCGTGGAATAGTTTTTTTTGGGTACCATACCTCTTTACCTTAACTTATATAAACTTTGAATGTCATATTTATATATATCAAATTAATGGCCTAAAAATAAGTTTCAAGTTTCTAGCTCTAAAAATAGCGATACTTCCATACAACTTTTCATCCCCCCTTTCGACACCCTATAATCCTTATTGCCTATGTCCTTTCTCAGGGTTCAAAAATTGTGGGTGTAAAAATTTCATCAAAATCGGTTGAGAGGTTTAAGCGGGAAAGCGTAACAGACAGACAGACAGACAGACAAACTGAGTTACTTTTGCATTTATAATATAAGTAGGGATAAGACAATTAATTGTAATTAAATCTCAGAAGTAAAATTAAACTCCAATTTGTTTTTCTGGAAATAAAGAAACGACAATTAAAGTTTATAATTATCACCTCTCGATTTATACAACTTAATATTAATTAATTAAACTAAAAGAAAATTATAATAACATTTTATGAACTGATCATATTTGTGTTTGACAATGACAGCTCGATTGACGCGACACGCTAACGGTGCGCGCGCATATACAGATTAAAGAAATATGTTTCTTTACTTATATTCATTTTTATTTTATTGCTACCTTACTAAACATGGGTGGCAATCTTAGCCAGCGGTACCGATAAATGGCGGTATATTCAAAAATTAAATCAAATGCATTTCATATGTTCAGCAGCGGACGTCCTACGATGCATACGATAAAATTATTATCGTATCGTACAGTGTAAACGCCTCAAAATAGTTTTATATTATTGATGACTCTAGAGCACTTATGAATAAAAAACGGATTCTTATTCAAAGCCTTTAACTTTTATTTATAGACTGTTTGTTATAGAGCCAGCTGATCGTCAAGGACACGAGAACACTCGCACACATACTCTCCTCACACATCGCATCCCTCAGGACATCTATTTTTCCCAGGATCAAGGACAAGCTTAAACTCAAATATCTTTTATTCAAGTAAGCCTATTTTCATTACTTTTGAATCGTTTTCAAATAAACATAACAACTTTAATATAAATGAGGTAGACCTCACACAAAGGTACCGGCTCAGAAGAATAGTGTCTTCCTCTATATCAGGTGTAAGAGGCGACTAAGGTACCAGAACCGACAGGTGTCGGTATATCCATCCAAATCAGTGCAGCTCAAGCTTGCAGGGGGGATTTTTGCCCATCATTGGGCACCCGGCATTTGGTACCTATCCAGCGCGGCAATGATGGGCAGGACAAGGTCTTTGTGATTTCCAATGGCAGATTTGATGATTGGTACTTCGCTCTCACTAATTATTTCTACCGGCAAATTGCAGTAATGCGGATACTGGTTTGAAGGGTGAGAGAGGTAGTGAAATTACTGGGTAATCCTTACATAATTAAAAATCCGCATGAAACTCTGTCTGTCTGTCTGATTGCGTAAATCACGCCTAAACTACTGAACCGATTTAAATGAAATTTTGTACACAGATAGTATAAAACCTTAGAAAGGAAGGCTACTTTTTCATTAGAATCGAAGAGTTTTTAGGGGTCGAAAAAGTGGGGTGAAAAGTTGCATGGAAGTATCGCTATTATTAGAGCTAGTAGCTTGAAACTTATTATTTAGGCTATTGATTTGTCTATATAAATAAATGTAACATTCAAAGTTATATAAGTTAAAGTAAAAAGGTACTGCGCGTGGACGAAGTCGCGGGCAAAGCTGGTGTTATATAATATCTTCAAGTCTCAAGGTTGGTTAGCAACCCGCTATAGATATCCTTGTGATTTTACGAGAGTTTAGGCTGCGATGACGCTTTGCACCGGTCTGGTGCCGCTAGACTGTTAATTGTAAGTTCAATTGAATGACCTATCTATAAGGTCACTCTTATGATCGCTTGGGTCATCACGGTCGTCTGTATTATAAATATAGATTTAATCGCTTCTTTTTTTAAATTATTTATTAGACCAGGTCGACCAACAAGCATACAGTCATGATAAGCGTCACCGCAGGTTAAAGACTCTTGTGATGACACAAGGATATCACAAGCGCGATGCCAACCTTCAAACTTAAAGATATTATGTCACATTATACATTAATTTCACTGCCTCTCTTACCCAAGAATACAGCAATGGGAACACTACTGTTTGGCGGTAGAAATAGGTGAGAGTGAGGTACCAATGCAGACGACCTTTGTGACCTCAAGTACCTGATGACCTGATGACTAAACAGGGCATAAAAATTACTTGAACTAATAGGCCGTTAAGTTGAGTTTAAACTAACTACCAAATCCAACAAGAATAAAAGCAAAAATGACTAATGTGGTTACATTAAATGGTTGGTGTCACTGGGACATCGACGTCGAAGTCGTAACAAACCATTGTCTTGATAATAACAGTCATTATCATCATCATCATACCAGCCATTAAAAGTCCACTGTGGAACATATACCTCCCCAAGAAAGGGGGTATGTTGCCAATTATTGCCGCGCTGGGCAAGCGTGCCAGCAATCGCAGAGCGCAACTTTTACGACGGGGAAGCTGCTGCCCATCCGCGCCCTGTACATTTGAGCTGACTTTTTTGCATGTTTATACCGCCATCTGTCGGTTCTGGTACCTTAGTCGCCTCTTACGACCTGGTGCAGTAGGGGGTACCATTCTACGGCTAGTCAAAGAAATTAATTTATCTCTTTATTTTCAACTCCTTCGTCCTTATAATAACAAAGCTTGAAACGGCATGTTTATTTTAAATATCAATACATTTAATAAAGAAGTAAATTCAACAAAAAAGTCTTAAATAAAAAAGCAGAAAATGTCAAACCTAATCATTATGAGCCCGATCAATAAAACGCAGTAAGATTTCTTTTTAAACAAATCCCGCCATTCCTCATTTTAAACATGGCCGCAATAGCATCTAAAGAGTTTATTGAATAAAGTTTTTATATTGATCATAATCTGTAGGACACCCGGATGTCTCTTAAAAATTCCCTTGCCTATGGGAAGCAACAGAAAAAAAGTTAAAGTAAACATTCAAACGCTTTGTAATATCATTTTTAAATTCTTTATGATGTCTTCTAAGGACAGCTCTCATAACTGGCGGCAAAAAAATACGCTTGTCCCTATTTTTTGTTTGGTATTAGAGCGAGATATCGAATGAGGTTTTATCTCAAAGCGCGGGCATACGGAGTGAAACAAAACGCGGGATGGTAACGTTTTTTTTTTTATTAAAAAATTCGAAAATGTATTCCTTTTTTGAATAAATAAGCGTCGCATGCGGTGAGACAAATGGGTAACATCGACTGTGTTCGTATTTAGATGTTCGAAATTCAAAATCTTTTGATGTTTCTTTTTTTTTTTGTTTATGTTTCCTTTTTTATTTAAACGAGGTTTGTGTTCGATATGGCTTTTGGCATGCGCCGTTTGAGCACTGCAATTTTTTAACTCTACCTTTTTTTTTGGACTAATGGTTCGCACGCGTACCTTTAAACTGCGAGGTTCCAGGTTTAATTCAATAACTCTTTTTTATATTATAAAGTCACCATGCAAGCATACGGCCCGCTAGATGATAAACATGACCGCAGCCTATATGCACTCGTGTCATCACAAAGATATCATTAGCGTGTCGCCATCCTTGTGAATTGAAGATACTGTAACATTTACTAGCAATTTTCACTGCCTCTCTTACCCTTTGAGACTTTAAGACAAAAACATTAGTTCATAAATTTTTCATAACGGAACAAGTATCCTTAATTTAAGTTCATTATCATCATCATCATCATAACAGCCGTAGTAAGTCCACTTCGGACATAGGCTTCCTAAGGATAGAAGGATTTGGGGCCGAAGTAATTGCCACGCTGGACAGGCGTGGTGTTAATAGCAGAGCGCAACTTCGCGACAAGGATGATGCTGCCCATCCTTTCAGCGCAAAAGATAGGACCATCACCATAAAAAGCTACAACATTTACACATTTGTATAAATAACACTTTTAAAAGGAATAAATTAACCGAGACACACAAAAGATTTCGAATCTGCGACCATACAGAGTAAGACCACCCATCAAACCAGTAAACCAAAAAGCGAAATTATATTAAAGGACAAATATTTTATATTAAAAAAGAAATAACTTTGCCATTTGATTTGCGGCTATCTGTAATCTGAAATTATTTTTATCAATACCCGGATCTCACAATATGATACACGTTTATGACATATTGAGTTGTCCGTCCATCCATACTGAGTTTGTTGTCTGTCTGTAGATATATAAATATTGTGCAATATATAAATTAAATAAATAGCTATATCTCAGATAGGATAATACCATCCACTACACCAGGTGGCTGAGGTATCGGAACCGACAGATGGCGGTATATCCAAACAAAATGGTTTGCATACATGCAAGTGGATGGAGACGGGCAGCAGCATTCCTATCGCGAAGCTATGTTCTGAGATTACCACCACGCGACAATTGTGAGTCAATTCTACTCCCCCCCCCTTTCTCAGGGAGGCCTTTATTTAGCAGAGGGTGTTTTACGTCTGCAAAGATGACTAATAAATAATAATAATAACGTGCTAAGAATAGTCAAACAAATATTTAGTTTTCATAGTAACGTACCGGCAGAGTAGAATAGTACCTCTGTACCAGGAGTCGTAAGAGGTGACTGAGGTTCCAGAACCGACAGATGGCGGTATACCCTACAGTGCAACTCAAATACTATAGGGCGGGGATGAGCAGCAGCATCTTCGTCGCAAAGTCATGCTCTATAATTTTCACCACGCTTGCCCAGTAGGCTATGTCAAACAGTGGACTTTCTGCGGTTCTTATGACAATTATCAATTTCTGTCTTCGCTGTCTACCTCTGCCCAAAAAACCAAGCATACGAGAAATAGTGTGTACAATATGTTAACGCAAAGTATATCCTAGCGTGACCAAATGAGTGATATGATCACATTAAGTCACATTACCCGGTAATTTCACTGCCTCTCTCACCTTTCAAACCGGAACACAGCAATGCCAACACTGCTGACTGACTGACATAGGTGAGAGTGAGGTTACCAATGCAGTCCATTCATCATGTCCATCAGTGGACGTCCAACGGCTGGTTTGTGGTGAACCATTAAAGGATCGGGCGAAGTCGCGGTCGCTGCTTATAGTGTTATATTTTCTTGACAATAGTCAATAAACACTGCGATAAGAATTCCCGCTTTCGTCAAATCAATGCACGATAAATATGATACAGTCATTATACGTGATCATTACGGACCATAAAAACTAATTTATCTGTTTGCTTTTTCATCCAAAAAAATATAAAGCTTCCTTATTTTTGGGGTGCCCAGACTTAAAATAAAAAAATCGATATTTACGTATTACCGCCCCCCCCCCCCTGTACCAGGTGTTGTAACCGAATACAAGTCGTGTCAGAACCGACAGGTGGCGGTATATCCATTATAAAAGTGTAGCTCGAATGCACAGGACTGAGATCAGCAGCATTCCTGTCGCAAAAGCTGCGCTCTGCAATTGCCAACTTGCTTGCCCAGCGCGGCAATTAAGGACTTAATTCCATGTTATTATACTATACTGTTATTATGAAGATGATATAAACCAGGTGTTCCCACGACTTTATCCACGTGTTTACATTTTCTTGCGTGTTACAGTATATTTTTTCATCAGACCAGGTCGATAAACAAGCGTACAGTCCGCATGATAGATAGCATCACTGCAGCCGTAGACCATCGTAATATCACAAGGATATCACTATCACGTTGCCAAACTTGTAACTTGAGGATATATGCCACATTACCCAGTAATTACACTGCCTTTCTAGCCTTTCAGACCGGAACATAGGTGAGAAAGAAGAAAATTTAATTCATAAATCTATTTACCAACATAAAAAGATTTTAATAACGACTGCACGCTGTTAGTATATAAAATATTTATATATATAATTAATAAATGAGCACATAAATAAAACGACGCCGATAACTCAGAAGTTATATATATATAATAAATAAATGATATGACCTCGTTAAATATTAATACGTTGTGTCAATGGCCTTATTTTGCATTCCCATAAGTGTTAAGCTTGGGGTGCACTGGAAGCAAACGCGTTTTAAAATAATCCTTTTTTTATGATATGAAGTCAGCAAACAGGCGTACGGTCCGGTTGATGATACACATCACCGCTTATAGACCATCGCGACCAACATTGTCACTTGAAGATATCTCACCAGCCCAATAATTTCACTGTCTTTGTCACTGTCTGAACAATGATCTTTGGCGGTAGAAATAGGTGAGAGTGAGGTACCAACGCAGTGGACCTTTGTAAGAGGTCTACCTCAAGTGATCTCTATCTATCTCACGATTGTTTTATTTTTAGTTTTTAGGTTTCACTGCTATATATAGAAATTTCACTGCTTCTCTC
>JACJUM010003053.1:1603862-1616459 GCA_020976665.1 Heortia vitessoides
AACACAGCAATGCGAACACTGCTATTTAGCGGTAGAAATAGGTGAGAGTAAGGAATCAGTGCAGACGACCATTGTGAGTGGTATACCTTATGAGGTATCCAGCATGTGAGGTATGCAGTTAGTTAAACGTTGCTCTCGCTGTGTCTAGAACTGAATGTCGTGTCTCCAGCGACTTCATCACAAATACTGCGCCCCCCTGGAGTCTGTACAGGAATCCATACAAACCCTAAATTTTAACACCGCGTCGCTAAACAAATAAACTACATCCGTACCATACGTCCCAGTCCTCCGAAACTGCCCAAGGCTATGGGTTCAAGGTGAATTAGGTAGTTCGATGTAACAAGACTGGATGTGCCTCGCGGATTCGCCCAACTATATCCCATTTCCGTGAAATAGAAAATGATAAAGATTGCCTGAGCTGATCCTTGATATGACTGAGTGACACTGACAGTCATATCAAACTGAGAAATAGCTATGCGTGTGTGAGATTCCCGTTAGATTTAGTCTAGCCGATTTTAGTCCACAAAAAATCTAAAAGTTTGTTCTTGCTTTAAGTACACACATTTAAATTTTAAAAAGCTGTTATTTTCATATTGACAATATGATTTTATTTATAAATGTCGTACTTAATTTTTTTAAATATTTTATTTATTTTATTTTTTAACAAAATTTTAATTACATTCATTTGATGGCTGCCGGATAATGTATCTATTATTTTATTTATTTTTTTAAACTTATATTTATTGAACATTTTATTCAAAATAATATTATATATTAAAATAATACATGAATGACTGACTGACTGAAATATTAAACTAAAAGGGTAAGAATCTTGAAATTGTGCCTAAGGGTTCCTTTTAGTACATACAAGAGCACAAAGATAGGATTTTTGAAAATTCACTCCTTTAGTGGGGAGAACGGGGTGCAAAGTTAACATTAAACTTTGTTATTGAAATGAAATTGAGAATGATGGTTCTTCATGAAAGATCATGAAATACGTGTATAATATTTATTCGAAAATCATCCCTTAAAGGGATAAAATACCTTGCACTCGGCAAGATAAGTATGTAAGTACTCTGATTTTCAATGATATTTAAGAAAATATGTATCTATATGTAAAGAAATAATATTTCTTTAATTTTTGAACGACATTGAATGACATTGACAACTGACAAGCGCTAGAATCTGAGGTCAATAGTCAGTTGAGAGGTTATGGAAAAAATAGCATTGTACATATTAAATTATTGTGATTTGTTAATTATGATAGATAAATAAGAATAATTGGTGGAAGAATAGACTTTAATTGTCGTTTCTTCATTTTCAGGTAAAGTTATAATAATAGGGTAGTTAAATAATTTATTTGTAAGATTGTATAATAATGTTTGTAAGAAATTAACGAAATAAATCTTCGTTTTCAGAAGCAACGCATAAGTTTATTTTAACCTAAAATAAAAGAATAAACAATATAAAACGACAATTGTTTATTAAAATACCAAGAAAGCAGAAACGATGGAACAACTACGCTTCGGATTTACATTGTTACCGACGAGTGATGGGAAATCAAACACATGTTGTGTAACATCAATAACCACGAAGGAACAAAAAGTGTTTGCTATACCAGAAGAACTACAGTCGGTTGGCCTTCACAAAGAGTTGATAAAGACCTCTGCATATAGAAAAATAGGAAATAGTTTAAAGAAAAGATACCAGACACGAAAAGTTTGGATTAAAATGTCAGATGAACTGAGTAAAATCTATGTGGACGAAGATGGTAATTTACAAGCAACAAATTCACTGACATATGCGTTGATATGTCAGTGAATTTGTCAGTGCCTAAACTAAAAGGTAATGTAAATGTGGAAGTAACTCTGTCTGTCTGTCTGTCTGTTACGGTTTCCCGCTTAAACCTCTCAACCGATTTTGATGAAATTTGGCACAGACAATCTTTAGACCCTAAGAAAGGACATAGCTTATTTTTTAATTCGAAATAAGGGTTGTTAGGGGTCGAAAAGGGGGATGAAAAGTATGGAAGTATCGCTATTTTTAGAGCTAGAAACTTGAAACTTATTTTTCAGGCCATTGATTCGATATAAATAAACATGGCATTCAAAGTTTATATAAGTTGAGGTAAAGAGGTGTGGTACCGAAAAAAACTAATCCACGCGGACGAAGTCGCGGGCACAGCTATTAGGCTGTATAACTTCACGCTAGGACCTATATAACTGGTCATAAATTGTCCTAGGTTTGTTCTACAATTGAACACAAGTGAAACCGCGGGGCGCTGTCAGTACTGAATAAAATCTGTATACATAACAATTTCGTGTCACGGTGTTTGTCCGAATATATAACAACAGAGGACGACTAAAACCGCAGGATCGCGCTGGACACAGGCCGCATACAACCGGTCCTATTGGAGATTACTTGGGGGGACCAATGTCCAGCAGTGGACGTGTTAGGGCTGTATGATCATGGTGATATAACAATTTCGTGTCACGGTGTTTGTCCGAGATGCATTTCTAAGCAATTGAACTGATTTTAAGAATTCTTTGCTCACCGTGTACAGTTTGATCCAACTTGAGAGATTGGATAGTTTCTATCTCAACTTATAGTCGCAATATTTTTTCATACAAAAACAAATGCTTGCTAATATTATAAATGCGAAAGTAACTCTGTCTGTCTGTTACGCAATCACGCCTAAACTACTGAACCAATTTAAATGGAATTTGGTACACAGATAGTCTAAATCCTGAGAAAAGACATAGGCTACTTTTTAATTCGACATAAGACGTGTAAGGGGTCTAAAGGGGGGATAAAAAGTTGTATTGAAGTATCACTGTTGTTGGAGATAGAAGCTTAATAATTATTATTTAGGAAATTGATTTGTATGTACAAATCAATTATATATAAATGAATGTAGGGTAGTCGCAGTAGTCCCAGGGCAGCAACTATGGGCAAATTTCCCCTTTCTTGGGGAGGAGTGGATGTTTTATGGTAATTTTATTTATTGATAGGACGGTTAGGAATTGGATTGTTCTAACCTAGCTTTAAGGTAATGGTTTGACTAACTTACTTTCCTCATAAAACTAAATTTCTTTTTCATACCAGCCATTTTAAGTCCACTACTGGATATAGGCCTCTCCAAGAAAATGGGCATTTCACCCATGGTTGTATTGGCAATCGCAGGGCGCAGCTTTCACGTCAAGAATTCTGCTATACCATCCCCACCCTGGGTATTTGAGCCGCGGTATGGAGGATGGATATACCGCCATTTTCTCATCGGGAAACTAAATTTCTTATTGGGTACTATTAAAAGTGCCGTGAGGTATCGGCAGAATAGAATAGTACCTCTTACTTCACCAGGTGTCGTAGGAGGCGACTAAGGTACTAAAACCGAGGGATGGCGGTATATCCATGCGAAACAGTGCTGTTCAAATTCAGAAGGCGGGGGTGGGCAGCAGCATACTTGTCGCGATAGCTGTGCTCTCTGATTGCTAACACGCTTGCCCAGCGCGGCAATCATGGGCAAAATTCTTATTTTCTTGAGGATGTCTGCGTACAGCAGTGGACTTCAATTGGCTGATGTGAAAAAGAAATTTAGTTTTATAATGAGGAAAGTAAGTAAGTGTCGTGTGGTACCGGTGGAGTAGAATAGTACCCCCCCCCCGTACCAGATGTCGTAAATGGCGACTGGAATCGACAGATGGCTGTATATCTACCCGAAATAGTGCAGCTCAAATACAACAGGGTAGAAATGGGCAGCAGCATTCCCCTTGCGAAACTACGCTTCGTGATTGCCACCAGGTTTCCCAGCGCGGCAACTATGGGCAAATTCCCTCTTTCGTGGGGAGGCCTGTGTCCAGCAGTGTATGTTTTATGGTAATTCTATTTATTGATAAGACGGTTTGGACTGAAACTGGATTGTTCTCACCTAACTTTAATATAATGGTTTGTTAGCGTCGGTAGGGGTTCCATTTCACTATCTAGGTAGTATTGATGGAACTTTAATCCCCACCAGTTTTATTGTGGGTTCCTGTTTGAGTGATTCGTGTTAATAACCTGACCTAT
The DNA here is from genome assembly GCA_020976665.1 of Heortia vitessoides. Classification (NCBI taxonomy): domain Eukaryota; kingdom Metazoa; phylum Arthropoda; class Insecta; order Lepidoptera; family Crambidae; genus Heortia; species Heortia vitessoides. Next base: position 1,607,928 of record JACJUM010003053.1, read on the forward strand.
ACTTAGTTTAAGACCCGCCTGGTGCTGGCAGACCAGTTTAAGGTAGGCATAGCATATGTTAGATGACTCTGATGATCTCGTAGGGTCATCAATACTATGAGTATCCATTCATTGATATAACTCCTTAATAAGCCGATTATATCACTTGTGTTACGGACGTCAGACAATAGAGGAATCACAAATATACCACTTAAATCATCATGTAAATATTTGATCTGGGTGGGAATTGATCCCACGACCCTTGGCACTTAAGATAAAATTACCACCACCTGCGCCATCGGATCTGCTACTATTGAGTTTTCTTTTTTGATGATTCAAAAGTGTTTTTAATGGGCCTACTTGAATAAAGAATATATTGGGTTTAAATACGACAATTCCAGAGGAGGTGTGCTTGTTGGAAAAATACAAGATAAATCTATCAGAGTATATTGTCAGATCCGTAGTCTGAAAGTTTTAAAAGCCTGATTAACATTTTTCTGTGACAGTATTCAAGTGGCTGCTGCCCCATCACGGGAATTATGGGCAAAAAATCTCTTTTCTTGGAGAGCCTTATGTCCAGCAGTGGGCTTCCAATCGCTGGTATGATGAAAGATAAAAAAGATACAAAAAATCTCAATTTAGCTGCAAAAAAAGCACTTGTAAGCAACAATTATTTCTTAAGTACATTTCGTATTTAAGAAATAATTGGTCCCGGAAAAAAATGAGGGGAAAAACTGTAGGATATGTGGTCACCCGTTGGACAGACTTCTTTCGGATTCACAAGGTATGGACTGTACAGAGCATGGTAGATCAGAGAACTCATATTTAATATTTAAAACTTCATAATAATAATAATTATAAAAGAAAATTCCCACTAAATCTCATCACCATCATACCAGCCATTGAAAATCCACTGCTGGAGATAGGCTTTTAAAAGAAAGGAGGTTATTCTTGCCCATAATTACCGCGCGCGGCAAGCGTGTTGTCGCATGGCGCAGCTTTGCAGCAGGGATGCGGCTGCCCATCTCCGTCCTATGCATTTGAGCTGTACTGTTTTAGACGGATACACCGCCATCTGTCGGTTCTGGTACCTTAATCACCTCTTACGACACCTGGTGCAGTAGGGGGTACTATTCTACTCTGCCGGTACCATCTCGTACCAGATCGATATCAGTATCAGATATATAATCACAAATATACTTAAATACATATTTTTAACACCTAGATACAGAAAAAAAATAAACGTCAAGATATAAATATTTGTCCTGTGTGAGGATCGAACCCACAACCTTTGGCGCACAAGACAGAATCACTAAAATCTGCGCCATCGGGCTCGTCATTTATGTATAAATAATGAAAAATGTTCAATTAACAAAATTAACGATTTGAGTAAAATATACTTACGTTAAATTGATTGACGGGCCCGATGGCGCAGATGGTAGTGATCCTGTCTTGTGCACCAGGGGTCGTGGGTTCGATTCCCACCCAGAGCAAATATTTATATGATGATATTTGTGTTTGCTCTGTGTATGGGGGTAAAATATATGTATTTAAGTAGTATATTTGTGATTCCTCTGTTGTCTGGCATTCGTAACACAAGTGCTTTAAGCGACTTACCACGGAGTCAGGTCAATGTATGAGATGTTGTGGGAATTTATTATTATTATTATTATTATATTATTATTGTTGCACTTAGAAAAATGATGGCCAGTGTAAAGTTTATTTCTAATTAATCTAAACGAATGTAATGGTTTACTACGACCCAGGCAAAGTCGGGACGCAACACAAGCGACAGCGGCATTCTCTGCCACCGGCCATCGCTCAAAAATATCTTTGACAACCAAAAAAGCTAACTGCAAGCAATCATCCGCGGAAAAACGCGGGATTCCTCCGCGATGGGCTAAATACTCATCATTATTTGGCATGGTCGGACCGAACCGGTCCTTAACGATCAATGCGGACCAACCGAGGGTCGTGACGGACACCAATTTTATTTTAAACCTTAAAAAGATGATGTTAAATATTGTAAGCTTGAATATAACTGTGCCAAGCAAACTTGTGTGACACTGCGCAGCGAAGCCACGCCCTCTGGCGGTTTTTTTTACGGAAATCACACGACGCTGGGTGGGGATGTTTTGGGTACCGCCTTTACTGTAATGATGGCACGAAATATTTGGCGGTAAGCACATTGAATGGAGCTGGGTCGAAAATACATTGTAACAATCTCTGATGTATGTATGACTCACAGAAATTTACATGAGGTAGACCTATGAGGTCTATTGCATTGGTACCTCATTCTAACCTCATCATTCCAGCAATTGGAAGTCCACTGCTGAACATAGGCCTGCTCATAAAGTGGGGAATTTTGCCCTTAATTGCTCGCTAGGCATGAGTGTTGGCAATCGCAAAATGTAACCTTCCCATTAGGAATGCTGCTGCCCATCCCCACCCACTGCATTTAAGGTATTTAATGCAACTGGGTGGGGACCCAGTTGCATTTAAGGCACACTGTTTAAAATGGATATGCCGCTATCTATCGGTTCTGGTGCCTTAGTCGCCTCTTTTGCTACCTGGTAAAGGGGGAGGTTCTATTCTAGTCGGCCTAATTACTTGGTAATGTGACATAATATCGTCAAGTCACAAAGTTGTTCGCGCTAGTGCAAAAGACGTCCACTGCTGGACATAGGTTTCCCCAAGTAATCTCCAATAGGACCGGTTGTATGCGGCCTGTGTCCAGCGCGATCCTGCGGTTTTAGTCAGATCGTCTGTCCATCTTGCGAGTGGACGCCCTACACTGCGTTTGCCGGTACGTGCCAAATATTGATAAATATATATATGAATATATGATAAAAAAAAGTAAAACATTCATTGTCTATTAATTGTCAAACGCACATAAATATATGGCGATACGTTCGCACAACAAACCTGGTTGGACGATCATGAGAAGACCAGACACCATGATTAAATGTAAAGCCTTAGACTATTTTAGATGATTTAGATGGACTCGATGGCGCAGATGGTAGTGATCCTATCTTGTGCGACAAAAGTCATGGATTCAATCCCCACTCAGGACAAATATTTAAATGATCATACTCATCTTAGCCGTGAGGTACCAGCAAAGTAGAATAGTAGCTCCCCCTGTACCAGGTGTCGTATGAGGTGACTAAGGTACCAGAACCGACAACAGATGGTGGTATATCCATGCAAAAAAATCAGCTCGGATGTGCAGGGCGGGGATGGGCAGCTTCACCGTCGCGAAAGCTGCGCTCTGCGATTGCCAACACGCTTGCCCAGTGCGGCAATTATGGGCAATAAACCCTCTTTTTGTGGAGGCCTATGTCCAACTGTGGACTTTTAATGACTGGTATGATGATGACTTATTTTTGTTTTGTGTCTGGGTGGTAAATATATGTATTTAAGTAGCATATTTGTCTCTGCTGTCTGATGTCCGTAACAAAAGTGCTTTAAGTGACTTATCACGGAATCAGGTCGTTGTATGAGATGTTGTGGGAATTTATATATTCTTTTAGTGAGTTACTTTAAATTTCTTCTCAACATTATCATAGCAATCGTTGGACCTCCACCGCTGGATACAGGATAAGAAAAATAATTAGGCACGTAATTTATTCGCAACGGATATACTGCTGCCCATTCCTACCCCGTGCATTTGGGTAGCATTTGGGATATACACCCTGTCGGTTCCAAAAACTCAGTAGCCACTTCCGATTCCTGGCACAGGCATTCAAAAATCAGTGTGCATAGATCGGTGTTGTAGCTTTTTAACAGTTATCTGCAACCCAAATTGAATTACACCTCATGATAGATACTTAAAGAATAATCCCTCAAGAAATATATTACCAATTACGAAGCGTACAAAACATATTTATTTAAAACAATTATCAGTGTTTTTCTTATATTTATACTACATAACGCTGCCTATCTGTCCATTTGTATAATCTGTAAAAAAATGTATCGAATTTTGATGCAGTTTCTTATAATAGATAGAGTGATTCAAGAGGAAGGTTTATATGTGTAATATATACATAATATAGTAAAGTATATAACTATCTACAAATACTGAAACATTCTTAAATAAGACATATTTTTTGTGTTATAATGTTAAAGGCATGTTATGGCTTTTCAAAATTTTTTTTTTTAAAATGTTTTTATATATACTTAATTACAATAGCTGGATGTATTTTTCTGTTCCGCGAGTTTTTTTTATATATATTAATATGTTTTTTCATATTACAAACAAACATACATCACGCCTGTGTCCCACCGGGGTAGACAGAGACTATGGATCTCCACTTGTTACGATCTCGGCATACCTCTCGTTTCCCTTACTCGCATTAGTCCTTTCATACACGGTCGTTTATTCTTGGCACTTCTGACCTGGCCTTTTTTTTAATACCTCTTCTACCTGGTTAAGATATGTTCGCCTCGGTCGTCCTATACCAACTCTTCCATTCGCTTCCGCTCTATATATTTGTGCAGTCATTCGACTTTCATCCATCCTTTCTACATGTCCAAACCAACTCAATATTGCTTTCTCTATGTTTAATATTGTATAACATATTTATGTTATATCATTCTTAGTTTACGCTGTGCGGTACTGGCAGAGTGGAATAGTACCTCCCCCTGTACCAGGTATCGTAAGAGGCAACTAAGATACTATAACAGACAAATGGCGGCATATCCATCCGCAACAGTGTAGCTCAATTGCATAAGGCGGGGATGGGCAGTAGCATTGCCGTAAAAGCTGCGCTGTGGACTCCCAATTGCTGATTTAATTCATAGTTTTGTAGCGCATGCGATGAAAGCCATTATTGTAAATTTTTTTCACACCTCGAATTACATTATTATTTTTTTATTAGAGATCTCTATCTTTTTCTAGTAAAATATAAAGCTTATGTTACTTTATAATAATGTAGCATTCTATTGGTGAAAAAAGTATCGAAATCTGTTCTGTTGTTTTTAAGTTTATTCGTAACAAACATACAAAAATATGTCTTACATATGTCCATGCGAAGGTTGCCTGTAAGAGATCGATTAGGCGATAAGGTCGCTAATTGTATTATTTTATATATTGTCTGTCTGTAAATGTATGTTGGATACATTTATAAATAATATTATTATCATTATAATCCAAAACAACAAGACCACGGGATGGGCGCGGATGGGCAGCAACATAGAAACGAATACTAATATTTAAATTAGAAAACACGTGACTATCAATAGATAAGATGAGTGACCGTGAGGTACCGGAAGAGTAAAACAGTAAATCCCTCTGTGTATATCCCTCAGAAACAGTGTAGCTCAAATGCAGAGGGTGGGGATGGGCAGCAGCTATCTTGTCGTGAAAGCTGCACTCTGCGATTGCCAACACGTTTGCCCAGCGCGAGGCGTTATAGGCGACATTCCTTACTTGCAGAGGCCTGTGACTTCCAATGGCTGCAATGATAATTATGAATTTGATATCTGAAACATACCAGTTGCCTGGGATCCTGTCATACATTTGATCAAGAACCAAGGTCAACATCACAGCCCTTTTAATGACTAAGTCAATAAACGAGCGTACAGTCTGCTTGATAGTAAGCGTCACCGCAGCCTAATGACGCTTGTAATATTTTATCACAAAGATATCACTATCACGGAACCAACCTTATATAAAATTACCCAGTAATTTCACTGCCTCTCTCACCTATCGAACCGGAAATCAACTATGCGAACGGTAAGATATTTATCGGTAGAAATAAGTAGGAGTTAAAAGGAGTTTTGCGTGAAGTCTAGTACATCCTTAATTAGCAGTATCTGCGTGGATGGAAACAAAAAATAATAGATTGCCCATAATTGCCGCGCTGGGCAAACTGGACAATTGCAAAGTATAGCGTCGACGGGAATGCTGCTGCCCATTTCCTCCCTGTTGCATTTGAGCTTAAATGCTTTGGATAGATATACCGCCATCTGTCGGAACTGGTACCTTAGTCGCTAATTTAAAAACGGCTGGACCAATTTCATTCAAATTTCAAAGTGGGGGATAGCCGATGTTAGCAGAATTTAGGCTTCTTTTATTATTTACTAGCTCTGCCCTCGACTTTTTCCGCATGGAATAGTGATTTTGGACAGTATATTTCTTTCCAATGACAAACTTACACATTTTTCTTCTTCTCCCTCCTTTAGGGCTAAATTTAAAAAAGATATTGATTGTGCGGAATAGTTAGTTAACTTCGCGATGCGGATGCTTCTGCACATCCCGATCCTACGCATTTGAATTGCACTGTTTTGGATAGATATACCGCTCTCTATATCCGGTACCTTAGTAGCCTTCCCCCTACTATTCTACTCTGCAAGTGCCTCACAGCTAATGCATATTTATTTTATTTATTTAACTTTATTGTACAAAATGTTACAAAATGTACAAATGGCGGACTTAATGCCAGATGGCATTACCTCCCAGTCAACCATTACACAAAACTGAAAAAAAATATATATATATATACATAGTGGTGCAATATAATATACAATATATATACAAAATAAAAAAACTTGGCATACATATTTGTATAAATAAATGCAATAAATGCATATGATATAAATATAAATATATATATATATATATATATATATATATATATATGTATATGTATATATATATACATAAAATAACGTACATCAGAAATAGGGTTATAAAGTTAGAGAAGCAGCATCAGTAAATAAAGTACGGAGACAGCGTTTCAGGTTAAATTTGTTTGGGGATTGCTTGATATTGAACAGAAGCTCGTTCCAGGGTCGTATGGCTGTATATATATACATTAAATATATATATTATATATACATTAAATAATAGCATTTTTAATATTACAAACAGACTCTCAAACTATATTTATATAAATGGAAACTATACCAGTGAAAGTCATAAAAAACGATGCAAATATCCCAAAGACTATCCGGTACAAATAAAGAAAATAAACATCTTGGTACAAAGTGCCGCAACTTTCAATTTCAACGCGAAACGATCAGTCGCTGTAAAATGAACCATACAGGCTAAACATAAGGTCGAAATCCCAAAGAAACCAGGGGTTAATAAAAAAAGTCACTGAGTGATGGAACAGTCCACGCTAGCTGTCAAATGGGATTGAAAAGATGTGTCCATTGGACTGTAAGCTGCTTAAATGGGCAGAAATAAAACTATAATGTACACAGAGCGGCCGCGGAACAAGGAGCGGACTGTAGCGATCCATTCAATCCATTAATTCCATTTACTGAGAGTTTCTCATTCTCACTTTAATTCTTTCATACATTGACCTGACTCAATGGTAAGTCGCTTAAAACACGCGTGTTACGAATGCCAGAGACAACAGAGGAATTACATATATACTACTTAAATATATACATTTAACACCAAGACACAGAACAAACACAAATATCATCATATAAATATTTGTTCTGTGTGAAAATCGAACCTACGACCCCTGGCGTATAAGATAGGATCACGACCCTCTGGGCTTTCAGACCCGTCAAAATTGTGTAAAATAATTGTAATCAAATATAATCCCAAAACATCTCATACATTGACTTGACTCCGTGGTAAGTCGCTTAAAGCATGCGTGTTACGGACGCCAGACAACAGAGGAATCATAAATATAATACTTAAATAGATATTCTTAACACCTAGACACATGACAAACATAAATATCATCATACAAATATTTGTACGGGTGGGGAACGAACTCACGACCCCTGGCGCTGACCGCGTCATCGAACTCGTGAAACACCAAATATAGAATGAGGCACTATTTATATTGTTGTGCATTTGTCGCGAAAAAACACAAGAAATACTTGATTGATTGCAAAAATTATTTTATTAATAAAAAATGACATTCTCTCCGAATAATAAAAACAATACTTTGTTTCTGTATCCCGATGGGAACGAGAACATTTATTAGATCAGGTCGACCAATAAACAGATTGTCCGTAATATCACAAGGATATCACTAGCAGGTTGCCAACCTTGTGATTTGAAGATATTATGTCACATTATCCAGTAATTTCACTGCCTCTCTCACCCTTCAAACCGAAACACAGGATTATAAACACTGCTATTTGGCGGTTGAAATAGGCGAGAGTGAGGTACTAAGCAGACGACATTTTATCAGGTCTACCTCATGTAAACTACATACTAGTAAAATATAATTTTGACTAATAGGCTATTTTCATCTATCAACAAAAAAATATAACATTATGTTACTTGAATAAATAATAACGTGAGGAATTGAAAAAAAATGTCGTTATTCCATAAAAACCTAAGATTAATTTTATATTTCAAAATTAAAATCCGAGTTTTATTATCTGTAAGTCACGTGACCGAAAACACCGTCCACCATGTTTTTTTCCAGAATGACGTCACAAGCACTAAAATATCTAAATGTAAACAACTGACTGTGTTCCTTAATTTTTTACTTTTTTTGTGTATAATTCCTTTTATTTTAGAGATTTTGTATTTTATTACGCTACTTTTGCATAATTAAACATGGACGTCGGATTTGTAAA
>JACJUM010003053.1:1621637-1660475 GCA_020976665.1 Heortia vitessoides
TGTATAAATTAATGTTTTAAATATAATTCTTTGTATAAATAAATGTTTTAAATTGTTACTGTTATTTCATCCTTATTCCTACTATACGAATGAATATTCACGTTAAAATTATTTTACCACTCAAAGTCGTTGTCACGTAAAACTTTCGCCCGTATACCGACTTTACAGGCAACCAATTTTGTATTAGATAATTCAATCCTAAAGATAATTGCATTGTACTTAACACGTGCTCGCTCGTTGATGTGTTTTATATGACTAACTAACTGACTCAACAATCGTGCTGTCAAAACTATTTGCGTTCATCTATACTAATATTAAAAAGAGGAAATATGTAACTTCGTTTGTTTGATACGACTTGACTCAAAATCTTCTCGACCAATTGAAATAATTCTTTCACAATAAGAAAGCCACACTTTCACCGAAGGACAAAAGCTGTATTATCCTTACTAATATTATAAACGTGAAAGTAACTCTGTCTGTCTGTCTGTTACGCTTTCTCGCTTAAACCTCTCAACCGATTTTGATGAAATTTGGCACAGACAATCTTTAGACCCTGAGAACCCTGAGGACATAGACTATTTTTTAATTTGAAATAAGGGTTGTAAGAGGTTAATAAGGGGGATGAAAAATGGAAGTAACGCTATTTTTAGAGTTAGAAATTTAAACTTATTTTTCGGGCCATTCACTCGAAATAAATAAACATGACATTCAAAGTTTATATAAGTTAAGGTAAAGAGGTATGGTACAAAAAAAAACAATTACACGCGGACGAAGTCGCGGGCACAGCTAGTATTTCATAAAATGAAACTATTATTACCTAAAATTGAATATAACAAGGCACGATTTGTATTATTTTACGTTTGTAATGAATAAACTTATTGACAATTTGATTGATATAAAAAAATATTTTACTAAGAGGAAGTGAACCCGATGGCGCAGATGGTAGTGATCCTAAGCAGTGAGCCAAAGGTCGTGAGTTGGATCCCCACTGAGGCTAATTATGTTATGATATTTGTTCTGTGTCTGGGTGTTAAATATATGTATTTAAGTATATTTGTGATTCCTCTGTTGTCTGAGGTCCGTAACACAAGTGCTTTAAGCGACTTATAATGGAGTCAGATCAATGTGTGAGATGTTGCGGATCTATTTATTATTATTTATTTATATCTCTCATGTATGTGTGTATGTCAATCCTTCTAAATGGCTGTACCGATTTTTAATGCTGTTTTTTATGTGTGAAAATTTACTCTGTTAAAGTAATTATGGAGTAGAAGTAAATATGGCTAGCTGCTTTTACATTATGTGTAATAGAAATACATTAAATTATTTCGCGCCTGTCTTGAATCGGGGTAGGCAGAGTGTATGGATCTGAACATGCTACGATCTTGGCATACCTCTCTCGCTTCCTCAACTTGCATAAGCGCTCGTTTACTCGATGGGTTCGATAACGCACAAAGTAGTGGTCCTATCTGATAAAGCTTGTGGCTTCGATATAAAGAAGTAGTTCAGGAGAAATATATATGGAATTAATTTGTATTTGTTCTGTGTCTAGGTGTTATATATATTTAAGAAATATATTTGTAATTCTTCTGTTGTCTGATATCTATAATACAAGGGCTTGAAGCTATTCTTCTCGGAGTCAGGTCAACGTCTCGTGAAAAATTTATTTATTTATTCTTCTTATTTGATCTGATCTGCTAGAACATATTGTAACAGACAAATTACCTTTTCCCGGTTTTTGTTGAGTTTCGATGGCGCCAGAGAAGGCGCCTGTCGTTTGTTATTTGAAGAAAAGCCAGTGCCTGCTGAAAACGAATGACAATAAATTTTATAATATTAACTGACAGTACCCTGCGATTAAATGTAGAACATTCATACTTACTCCGCACCCCGCTTATACCCTCTTAAGGTATGAATACCGAAAAAAAAATTGAAACATGTTTCAAAACTTTTAATGAAGAACCTTTATACAGAATTTCATTTGAATGACTTCAAACATTTCACCCCCGTATTACCCCTAAGAGGGTACATTTTCAAATATCCTATTGATTTACTTACAATTAAAAAGTTACAAGAAACAGAATATTTTTCAATATTATTATTCATTTGACGTCATTTTACATCCACGGAAATAATAATAATTTAACCAAATAGTTGATAAACCACGCCATCTAGCGAGATCAGCCAGTACTTTTTTGTTATACTTGCTTTGAAGCTTCTTTTTCATATCGCAACTGATGATTTTAGATGCCAATAACGCCATCTAGTGAATTAGATAGTTAACATTTGCTTGTCTACCCAATTTGTTTATTCATTCTAGAAAATTAGGGTAGTTTTTTTTCTCCGAAGTTAAGTTTATGGCAGATTTACTACGCAATCCATCAGAAAAGAGTCTGCAAGACTAATTATTGTGATGAAGGCCCCTTGACACCTTTGTCTGGTTGACCGACCGTCCATCAGCGAAGGCTCTTACAAAACCTTTTATACAAATTTAAATAGTTAATTCTATCTAAAACTTAGTAGTTGGTATCAAAAGTGAAACTTACTCAAATTCTTCGTCTCCGTCTGCGGCCCCAACTCAAGCATCACTTGGAAGTCTGCATGGTTTCCGAACGCAAAACCGAATCCAACTCTGGAGTCAGTGCCTGAAGCAAAGAAACATACTGTAGCCTGGGGCTTCATCCACGTTTATATCATCATCATCATACCAGCCATTGAAAGTCCCCTGCTGAACATAAGCCTCCCCAAGAAAGAGGGAATTTTAGGGCCCATAATTGCCGCGCTGGACAAGTGTGTTGGCAACTGCAGAGCCCAGCTTTCGCATAGGGGATGATGATGCACATCCCAACCCATGCATTTGAGCTGCATTGTTCTGTGTCAACACCCAGACACAGAACAAACACAAATATCACCATTTAAATATTTGTCTTGGGTGGGGATCAAACTAACGACCTCTAGCCCACAATATAGGATCAAGTGTCTTACAAATTGTAAATGCTATTATGTTTTCATGTTATTCTCTAGACAATAATTTATCATTATCATATCAGCCATAGAATGTCCCCAAGATAGGGGCATTTTTGCTCCTATCTGGTAGCTTTCGCTTTAGGGATAATGCTGTCCATCCCTGCCCTATAGTATTTAAGCTGCGCTTTTTCATCATATCAACCATAGAAACTCCACTAATGGATATAGGCCTCCCCAATATAGGGAAAATTTTGCCCATAATTGCCGCGCTGGGCAAGTGTGGTGGCAATTGCAGAGCGCAATCGCGAAAGCGCGACGGAAATACTGCTACGCATCCCTTTAGTATTGGAGCTGCGCTGTTTCGAATGGTTATACCACCATCTGTCGGTTTTGGTACCTCAGTCGCCTCTTACGACACCTGGTACAGAGGGAGGTACTATTCTACTCCGGTACCCAACGGCGCTATTTGAGATGGGCGAAATTCCCTCTTTTTTCAGAAAGGCCTATGGACTTCCTATGGCTGGTATGGTGATGATCAATTATAATTTACATTGATAATGGTTTTTATGCATTTTATTAGTAAAATATGATCTTCTATTATTGTTTTTGTTATTATTTATAACATATTAACCGCTAGAGCAGCGTAGGACGTCCATCCACATGATGGACAGACTATCTGACTACAACCACAGCATCACGATGTACGCAGGCCGCACACAAACGGTCCTATTGAAGATCACTTGGGAAGGTGATATCTATGGTTATTAGATTAACAATATTACGTCATATGTGGGTAACACTCACCTTTTTTAATGGGGGGTATGTTGGAGTAGGCCACTGACAGTAATGATGGCAGTTCTTCTGGTATGATGATGGAGCCGGACCCTGGGAACAAGAATTGACATTTGACCTGAACTTTGAACCGTCTATTACTTAATCACGTCCTCAAGGATCTCTGGATATTCCGAGAAGCATTCTTTGTCACTCCCTGAAATTCAAGTTGAATGAAATTCGTACTAATTGCATATCTATACTAATATTATAAAGCTGGACAGTTTGTTTGTTTGTTGAAACGCGGTAATCTCAGGAACCGCTGGTCTGATTTGAAAAGTTCGTTCAGAGTTGGATAGTCCAATTATAGAGGTAGGCTATAGGCTATATAATATAACTTCACACTCAGATCAATAACAGCGAAGCATAAATGACGCTAGGTTTGATCTACAACTTAACGCGGGTGAAACCGCGCGCGTTGCCAGTCTACGAGTATAATAAAACCTGTATATATATAGTTGTACCAGGTATTGTAAAAGGTGACTAATGTAATAGAACCGACAGATGGCGGTATATTCATCCGATACAGTGCAACTCAAATGCACAGGGCGAGGATGGGCAGCAGCATCTCCGTCGTGAAAGCTGCGATTCGCGATTGCCAACACGATTATGGGCAAAATTCCCCCTTTCATGGGGAGGGCCCCCATGAAAGGGGGAATTCTAGAAGTAGACTTCGAATGGCTGACATTATGATGATGATGATATATAATTAAAAATAAAAAGCCAGGTTTATCCCACGGGAGTTTGATGTTGGGATAAAAAGTAGCTTTTGTGTAACTCAAGACTATCAATAAGTTTTGTGCCAAATTTTATCTTGATCTGTTTAGCCGTTTCGGCGAGATAATATTAAACACACATCCACACTTACACACCATCGCTTTTAGTATATTAGTCTGGATAAGTACTATTCATATAAACGTAGGATTTGTATGGATGTTGGTTTGTCTGTCACATCGGACAGCTGAACCGTTGTAGATGGAATTTGACTCATACATAGATTGCCGTGAGGTACCTGCAGGGTATGATTCTCTTTTATAAAGGAAACATTCTTTACACAAATCTATCTTTTATTATTTAAACATTTTAGTTTGTATGTTTGTCAATAAATTTAATACATTTTATATTTTATCTAGCAATAGATAAAATATGTAGTTTTAATAACTACCATTAATATTTAATATGTAGGTTTTAAACATTTCGATAGGCCCGATAGCGCAATTGGTAGTGATCCTATCTTGTGTTCCAAGGGTCGTGGGTTCGAACCCCACCCAGCACAAATATTTGTATTAGGATATTTATGTTTGTTCTGTATCTGGGTGTTAAATGTATGTATTTAAGTAGTATATCTGTAATTCCTCTATTGTCTGGTGTCTGTAACACAAGTGCCTTAAGCTACTTATCTCGGATGCAGGTCAATGTATGAAATGTTGTGTAATTTATAATTATTTATATAGAGTCTAGGAGTTTACAAGACGTTTCCATGAATGAATTTAACAAGCCAGTGTCACTCGGCCAAGGTTGCCGACGACGCGTTGCAAAATTGTGTGTATGTTGCGATGTCGCATATGAACTATGAACTGTTACGCGACATGTTGCTCAATTCCTAGCAACATTCCACGAGTAAACGTTGGTATTAACATTAAATATTGCCTATTTTAAATACCCAAGACAATGGCCCGCACAATGCAATGGTTTCTTATCATTAGCCGTAGGATATCCACTGTTAGATGTAAGCCTTAAGGCTCAATGAAGACAATAATGTTTCTTTTTATACAATACAGTCAGTATACAAGTATTAGCCGTGAGGTACTGGAAGAGTGTAATAATACCTCCCCCTGTACCAGAACTCGTACGAGGCGACAAGATACCAGTACCGACAGATGGTGGTATACAAATCTGAAAAAATGCAGCTGAAATGCAATGGGTTGGGATGGGCAGTCCTGGGCATATTTGTTCTGTGTGGGGATCGAACCTTAGTACATAAGATCAACTCAAATCTCATATATTGGATCATTATATACATCAGCCGTTGGGTACCCCCTCTCCTGTATCAGGTGTATTAAGGTACCGAAACCTACAGATGGCGGTATATTAATCCGAAACAGCACAACTTAAATACAACAGGGTGGGGATGAGCAGCAGCCTCCTTGCTGCGAAATTGTGCTCTGCGATTGCCAACACGCTTGCCCAGCGCGGCAATTAGGCAAAATTCCCCCTGCATCAACATTTTTTTGCATCTACCATCAGCTCGGAGGCTATTATTAGATTTGATGGATTGGACTTTAAATAAAATACATGAACGCAATTTCTGCGTACGAGTTTGTGAGATGCAACGTGATTTTACGCGTATTGCAACTGTAAGTCAGTTGAAGCTAAACTGGTGGTTGCGAAAGACGTCTATTAGGTCACTACGCAGCAACTCGTTTCTGGGGTAACCGGTTTGTCGACATAATGCATACTTCGTTTACTCCCCAAAACAATAATTTCACTGCTGGGCCTCACTGAGAAACGAGAATTTTTGCCCCATAATTGCCGCGCTGGACAAGCGTGTTGGCAATCGCAGAGCGCTGCTGCCCATCACCGCCATGTGCATTTGACACTTGCCCGGCGCGGCAAAAAACTTCCTGGAGAGGCCTATGTCTCGCAGTGGACGTTCAAGGGCAAATATGATAATCTAAAAATTTAAGCGACTAACTTCGGATTATAAGTACGTATGTTCAACACTAGACTCAGAACAAATACAAATGTCATCCTTTAACACACGATAGTAACGTTACCGTATACGCCATCGGGCCTTACGAATATTTTTCATGATATATACCAATGACCTAGCTTTAACAAAATCAGATCTACCTCTAAAATCTAGCTAAATCTATGTCTCGATAATCAGGATGAAAAAACTTATAACACTCTCTGATCCTTAATGAAAAAAAAAATCGATTCGTCCGAAAATATAAAATAAATCATTCCACAGGTACAAAAATAATCATACCAGACAATAATCTATCTCTGTGCTAAA
The DNA here is from genome assembly GCA_020976665.1 of Heortia vitessoides. NCBI lineage: Eukaryota > Metazoa > Arthropoda > Insecta > Lepidoptera > Crambidae > Heortia > Heortia vitessoides. Next base: position 1,628,455 of record JACJUM010003053.1, read on the forward strand.
CTTTGACCAGATTCGTTCAGTCATTAAAGAGTGAAAGAGCAAATAACATCGCGCTTCACCAAATGCATTGTTACATTAAGACAAAGAATGAAACTTTAATTCAAAAATAACAAGCTACAATTTCTACCATTTTTTTCGACGCAAATTATCCGTGAACATAACAAGTGACAGACGGACAGACATGGTTAATGTACTGTCAAGGTTTCGAGAGTAGGTGTAACCTCAAGAAACGCCGCTCACTTTTGTATATACCTATACATACAGAAATATATGAATAGATATATCGAATTATTTATTTAATAGCCAACTCAACAAACATTGTCCTGCCTTAACGTTGTTCTATTTTGTATGAGACAATGGTCGTCTGCATTAGTACCACACTTTCACCCACAAATAGTAGTGTTCGAAGACCAGTGTTCCTGTTTGATGGGTGAGAGAGGCAGTGTAATTACTGGGTAATGTGACATAATATCTTCAAGTGACAAGGTTGGTCGCGCCAGTGATATCCTTGCGATATTACGAGCGTCTATAGGCTGCGGTGACGCTCACTATCACGCCTGCATTAGTGTTTGACCAGGTCGTATAAAAAAACTATGTATTATAATGGGACTACAAAAAAATATACTATCATATCTTAAAACTTGGATTAAAACGGACACAGTGAGCAAAACATTATTTAAATCGGTTTAGTAGCTTAGAACTTCAACACGGGCAAATATCGTGATATGAAATCTATATAATAAAAGAGATGCTGATTGACTGACTGACTGACTGACATATTATCGCAGAGCCCAAATTATAAGGGTTAAAACTTGATATTTTGCACAGGAGGTCCCTTAACAACGTAGAAGAAAACTAAGGATGTTTAATATATTCATCCCCTAAAGGAGGTAAAAACGAAGGTGCAAAGTTAGCATCAAACATTGTTGTTTTTGAAGTAATTCAAATGAAATTCAGTATAGAGGTTCTTCATGAAATACGTATAATTTTTTTCGGAAATCATTCCTTAAGGGGGTAAAAGTAGTATTAAATAATTATAAGTGGTACAAAATTTGTATGAAAGTTCTAGTTCTGTTTTCCCCTACGATAGGTAGTACATTTTGCAGAAGTAGATGCAATCACAAAGCGGTAGGAAGGCTGCTGGATATACCGCCATTTTTCAACTCTAGTATGTCTTACAACACGATATCGAGTTGATGATATCTTGAGGAAACTAATTCAGCTGCGGATTACCGACATATGATGTAATAGTGATGGTGATAATAAAAATTTTAACAAAACAGAATTTTTAAAATCAATGACATATTGAAACCATTACAATTATAAATATCTATGGACTTTGTTAGACCTTGTGGCTAAATAATATTAATTTTTACGATAACATTTCAAAAATTTAAATTAAGAATGTTCGGAAAGTCTATAATAGAGTTTTAATACATCAGAAAAAAAAGAAAACTCTTTTTTTCTAGTAAGTGAGAATGGCAAAAATTATTCAGCCTTCGGAGATATGTTATAATATCCTATGTAAAACATTTAATGTATGCTCTATAAAATGCGTACGATACCACACCTATACGGCCTTACCTTACGTCGTTCTTAATGGAACAAGGATTTAATCATATACAGCCGCTAATGAAGTCCGAAGCCACGATTACCAGGTAGTATAAAAACAATTGTATTCTTTATTATTACTCACATTCTCATAATTGTTACATACATATTTTTTATGAGATGTTTGCGCTGGGCCTAACTTTCAAGGTCTTTTATTAGAATTTTTTGATATAGCATTCAATTACTAAATCTTTGTTTTATAATTATTAACACATATTATCATCAAAAATAGTAAGGAAGAGAACATAAAGAGAATAAGTTGTAACTAAGTCGCGCCATTATTAATATTTTTATTTTAATATATTTTCTGAAGTTATTTTTATAATCATAGGTCAATAAAACGATAAATGCTAAATAGCTTTCTAAAACACGCAAGTTACTAGTAAAAATATGTACTCAACAGGTTGTATTTTTTAATGAATAACTTTCAATACTTCTAGTCATTTAAAACAGTTAATGTAAAAATGTTTCTGCCAATAAATAATTTTTTTATCAGATTGATTTCAAAATGAATTTTATAAATGTATGTTTGTGTTGTTATACCTATAGAATATTTTTATGGGTCTTTTACGCATTTGACTTACTGACAATAATTATAAATTTCTTAAATACACACGCAACGAAACCATAGCCAATTTCACGTACTGTAACAATAACTACAAATAAAAAAATAACTCACCCAAACTCACAAGAAACAGCAAACAAAACAATTTTCCATTCATTGTAAAAAATCTTTAACAAAATCTCACATACATTTTAATAATCAAACTTTATAACCGCGAACTTTTTCACACAGAAAAAAGAACACAATAAAAAAGGAAATTGCAGCGCGAGTTTTGCCGCCAAACTGAACCAAGGAAACTTGTGGATGCCGGACGTCAAATAGCCGATTTCAAAAAACGTAATGAGTGTGACGAATATTGCAATTAACTAACGACTTTATTTACTTTTCGCATTAAGCCTAAATTCTTTCGTATTGAATCATAACTTGAGCGTGTGTGTTCGAATTTTAAGTCATTCCCCGCTACGCTTAAAAATACCAATAGGATTCAGATTTGCACTTTATTTATAAGCTAGTAAGAGTGAATATTGACTACAACGAAATTGTTGTGATCTTTTAGTGTGTGTTGCCCATTCACTTCTGTTACCACACTGTTCCATTGCATTAATCTATGACTTTGTTCATACAAATCTGATGCTTGTACAATACACACAAAGTTGATATTAGATTGCATAACAAAACTACATAAGACTTTTTATTGTGATATCAAGCACTTTCTTTCGGACTTTCGATTATAAGAAGGAGACAGGATATATAATAGAAAGTGACGTCTACATCACCGTGGATAAAGCTATCTCGCTCGAACAGCTGACATTCCAGTATAAAATCTAAAGTATATTTTTCTGGTTAGTAAGAAAAAATGTATATGTATGCGAATAAAATAACTTTACCTAACTCTCATACGCATATCGTAGTATTACGAAAATTAGGTAATATTTTAATAACAAAACAAGATACAACATGTGTTTGCATCTTGATTTCATTTCTTAATATATCCGCTAAAAACCACGACACTTAATATGAATATAAATAACATGAGTTAGACCTCATACAAAGAGCGTCTGCATTTTTACCTCACTCTGACCTATATTTACGCACAGTAATGTTCGCATTGCTGTGTTCCGGTTTGAATGGCGAGAGTGGCAATGTAATTACCGGGTAATGTGACGTAATATCTTCAAGTCAAAATGTTGGCAACGCGCTAGTGATATCCTTGTGATATTATAGTACAGTATAGGTTGCTGTGATGTTGACTCTCACGCGAACTGTATGCTTTTTTGTCGACCTGGTATAGTAAAAATAACAACAAATAGGATTTTTTCACTGAGACAGGAAATGGTGAATCCCGCTGGCATCGTGTTCCCGGGTCCCTAGGCAAAAAATATGCAAAAATAATGCGGAAGTTTGGTTGATTGCAACCTTTCTCGGGTTAACCTCTGTAATTATTTGGTTTAATTTTGAATTTCATCATCATTATCATCAAACCAGCCATGATAAGAAGATTCTTTTGTTATCAAGGAGGATATCTATACAATAAAATCCATTAAATTCTGTCAATCGTTTCAAAAAGCAGCAAAGAGCTGAAAAAGGACGTTTCTATATGGCTGAATAATTTAAACTACTATGAAACTGAAAATTTTGTTAAAACATAATATACACAATTACTACATTAACACAAATAACCAAGTAAAAGTATATTATTATAATTAATAACAAAGGTATAATATAGGAAGATTATTTCTATTAGAATCAATATTCACAAACTTTAATGAATACTCACACACACCCACACACATTTCTTAATTTTAGTTAGCTTAGTTAGTTTAGTTTCAGACTCCAGTCCCCACCGCACTTGGAACTTGATTTAAGTAGTTCAATATATATGTTACCGGCCAAACCCGATTTCAGGACAAACCAGTTTTGCCTAGGCGAAACTAGTTGTTCCTATAAACGATAGGATTAACTAGTATAGCCTAGTCCAAACTAATTTGTACTAAGCCCGATAGGATAAACCAGTTTAGGCTAGGCCAAACTTGTTGGTCCTGATATAAATACGCACACTTTAGGATAAACTGGTATGGTTACTGGTACTGGTATGGTTGGTTAGGTTAGGTTAGGTTAGGTTAGGTTATTTATTTTAACTTTCTAGATATACTATAATGTTCAGACTAGACCATACAAGTTTATCCTGGAGTGTGCGTATTTATATCAGGATCAACTAGTTTGGCCTAGCCTAAACTGGTTATTCCTATCGGGCTTAGTACAAATTAATTTGGACTAGCCTAAACTGGTTTATCCTATCGGGTTTAGGACAAATTAGTTTGAACTAGGCTATACTAGTTAATCCTATCGCGTATAGGAATAACTGGTTTCGCCTAGGCAAAACTGGTTTGTCCTGAAATCGGGTTTGTCCGGTAACATATATAAAATTATTGTAAATTAGTTCTTAAGTGTGAAGCAGAAAAAAATAAATATTAGGATAAAACCTATGAACCATTGAATGTGCCATCGGACCCTTTAACTAATAATGTACGAGTATATGACTTGATATATTGAAACCCGTTGATATCTTTTATATGAAGATTGGAAGGCCCTTGAGGGAAGAATTGAATTAATATTAGACTTAAAATTTTTTATCTTAAACTCTATTATATACAATATAGTTTGTTCATTATCATCAGCCACAGGACGTCCAGCGCTGGACACAGGCCGCCCCAAGTGATCTCTAATAGGACCGGTTGTATGCGGCCTGTGTCCAGCGCGATCCTGCGGTTTTAGTCAGATCGTCTGTCCATCTTTTGTAGTTATTTTAGTTAGCTTGTTGCTCGCTATTAATAAAATAAGCGTTGAATTAGTAAAAAAAAATTTAAACCCTACTTTTCGAGTTTAATTCAACAGAATGTCAAATAAATAATGTATCTTTTTAATATTAGTCCCCCCAGTTTATAATATTTGTAATAATTATTTATTTTCGGATGCAAGAAAAATCCTAATATAACTGCTTTATTAACGTATAAAATAGTATAAAACGCGGTTTATTTAAATTATCCATTTTTACGTTCCTTTCGTTTACGATACGGGTTCCAAATTCGAACGTCGAACTAAAAAGTGTAATAAACTACGTTTTAGAGCCGTTAAAATTGCTTTTTTATCCGAGTGTGACCAAATAAAAGTTACAATGCAAATCCTTCAATTCACACCAAAATAATGAATATATTTTGTTTTTTCATCATCATCGTCATACCAGCTGTTAGAAGTCCAGTACTGGACATAGGCGACTACAAGAAAAGAGGTTTTTTGCCCATAATCGCCGCGCTGGGCAGGCGTGTTGGCAATCGCAGAGCGCAGCTTTCGCGACAGGAATTCTGCTGCCCATCCCCACCCTGTGCATTAAGCTGCACTGTTTCGGATAGACCTACCGCCATCTATCGGTTCTAGTACCTTAGTCACGTATTACGACACCTGGTGCAGTGGGAGATACTATTTTAATCTGCTGGTACCTCTCGGCATTACCGGTACCTCACGGTATTTTGTTTTTTGTATTTTTTTATAATTTCGTTTTTTTATATTCGAGCCAATCAGTTGTTAAGAAAGTAATTATTACCGTCATTACTAACCCACATTCCGACAATTATGGCGTACAGCCGGAAACATTTAGTTTCCATTAATGTTAGCTATTTACACTAATAACAGGTTAATGGCGCAATTGGTCGCCGTAGACGTCGGAAGACATGCGCTGGCTAATTGTTGTCATATCAGTCAAGTCCACTGCTGGATTCAAGTGGAGATGGACCTTACACAAAGTTCCTCTGAATTAATCACACCTCATTTCTCACTCCTTTCACCAATGGACAGCAGTGTTCGCATTGCTGTGTTCCTGTTTGAAGAGCGAATGAAGTGGTGAAAATAATAACCTACTTCTCCGAACTCATCATCATCATCATATCATCTTATGTCCAGTGCTGGACATAAGATATCCCAAGAAAGGAGGAATTTAGGCCCATAATTGCCGCGCTGGGCAAGCGTGTTGGCAATCGCAGAGCGCAGCTATCGAGACGAGGATGCTGCAGCCCATCACCGCCCTGTGCATTTGAGCTGTACTGTTTCGGGTGGATATAACGTCATCTGTTGTTTCTGGTAACTTAATTACCTCTTTCGGCACCTGGTGCACCGGGAGGTACTATTATATTCTTATATGATACCATACAGCACTGCAGTGGGAGGTATTGGAAAATGGAAAATGCAAAGAAATATTGGTTTACTTTTCAACAAAAAATTTTGTCCATTGTGTTTTTTCAATGAGAGGCTGTGATTTATAAATACATATAGATAAGCAGGCGAAATTTTTAGATTCAAAAATAGTTAAAGGCTAATCAAAATCTTAGTTTAACACAATTTTATAAAGTGTCCGTTTTACACTACCTTTTTTCCATAGGAAATGAAAAATATACTAATCCAATGCATTTATCCAAAAATATTCAATTCCGACTGTACCAACTTTAATCTCGTGAGAAAATAATGACACAGACAGATAGACAATGCAATTTTTATTGTAGGTATAAGCACTTTAGTCAAATATACGCCGCCGCGCGAGCCCTTCGTTCCCGCCAAAACTGGCAGCCATATTGCATTGAGATGACACAAAATGGCGTCTAGGATATTTTGGTTGTGCTCTTTTGCTTTTGGATGTAAGTAACTAATATTTTTAATTCATTAGAAATCGCGGGAATGTCGTTATTAGTTGTATTTAATTAATGGGAAAATTCAAGCTGTGTATGATGCGAAATTAGGTAGCGATAGGTACCTACCAATTAGTGATAAATTAGAAGTGCAAATTCATTCATAAACGTGACATCTATTTTATTATACGTAGAAAAATAAAGGACAGTAGATTTTTTAATAATATACTTTTTTTATTTGATCAGGTCGTCAGACAAACATATCCTGGATGGAATTGACGTCTGGGTTTTCAGAGATGAGTTCAGCATTGGGTTCGTCCAAAAAAACAGCGATTTCATTAGCGTATCGCCAACCTAGTCACTTTAAGATATTATGCAACATTACCCAGTAATGTAAATGCTTCTCTCAAAGTAAAAAATATATTGAATATATTAATTATAGATATTTTTAGTGCTTGCTGTGAGGTACCGGTAGAGTAGAATAGTACCTTCCTCTGTACCAGGTGTCGTCAAAGTCGACTAGGTAACAGAACCAACAGATGGCGATATATTCATTCGAGACCATGCAGCTCGAATGCACAGGGCGGGGATGGGCAGCAGCATCCCCGTCGCGAAAGCTGCGCTCTGCAATTGCGAACACGCTTGCCCAGCGCGGCAATTATGGGCAAAAAACCTCTTTTCTTGTATAGTAAGTAGTTCCCCTTTTCTGGGGAGGCCAATGACCAGCAGTTGACTTTCAAATGTATGGCTAGTATGATAATGATATGATGATTTTTAGTGCAACATGGTCAATTTTATTTTGTTAATGGATTTCAAACTTTTCAACAAATAAAAGGTAATTGCAGGAGCGCAAGTCTTGCAAAAATCTCGTCATGAAAACCGAAGGTCTTGCCTTGACTTACTTATTAATACTTCTGCTGTTGCGACCTCTACCTACTTCGGAGCAAATAGAAATGTATTTACAATCCGTAACCATAGATACTTACATAATGTGTTTCAAAATGTCCGATGTCACATTATCCAGAAATTTCCGAACTTGAAACCGGAACACAGCAATGCGAACACTACTGTTTGGCGGTAGAAATAGGTGAGAGCGAGGTGCCAATGCATACAGTCTTTGTGTAAAATCGACCTCTAGCGTAATTATTTATTTATGGACATTATGTTTATTTATCTAAGTAGAATGTGAATTCGCGATAGCCCATTCCTTTGTGTAAAATCGACCTCTAGCGTAATTATTTATTTATGGACATTATGATTATTTATCAGGGGGGGGGGAAGTAGAATGTGAATTCGCGATAGCCCATTCCCGCCCTGTCGCATTAAATTCCCACAACATGTCATACATTGACTTTACTCCGTGGTATGTCGTTTAAACACTTGTGTTACGGAGGCCAGACAACAGACGAACATATACTACTTGCATATATATATTTAACAACCAGACACAGTACAAACACAAATATCATCAAATAAATATTTGCTCTGGATGGGAATCGAACTCACGACCTTTGACGCACAAGATTGAATCACCACCATTTTCGTTATCGATCCAATAAATTATTAGTAGGTATATAAATTAATTATAGCAATTTTTTTTTCAATTGTATGAAGTCAGCAAACAGGCATACGGTCCGCTTGATGGTAAACGTGACCGCAGCCTGTACACGCTCGTGTGATCACAGGGATATCACTAGCATGTCGGGAACCTTGTGAGCTGAAGATACTATGTCACATTTACCTAATAATTTCACTACCACTCTCACCCTTCAAACCGGAACACAGCAATGCAAACACTGATAATTGGTGGTAGAAATAAATGAGAGTGAGGTACCAATGCAGTCGACCTTTATAAAAGGTCTACCTCATGTCAAGTTACATGTATTGGATATACCGCCATCTGTCGATTCCAAAATCCCAGTTGCTTTACGAGCCTCGGTACTGAGGGAGACACTGCAATGCCGGTACCTCACAGATCCCTTAAACTAATGTTTTATTTAAAATTACAAACAGGTGTCCCCGTTGCGTGCATCATCCTAGTGATCCCTGAAGATGTTCCCGCAGGATTTGCTACTATATTTGGCTTTACACCAAGACTTGTGAAAGGTTCGTTATTATTTTTTTTTAATAGAACACCAGGGGGTCCATATTGTTGATGTTGATCCATTTGATGTGGTTCATAGTCATAAATAATTATCAGTAATAGTAAACTCTTTATAATTTTAATTTTCTTTGTTTCTTTCTTTCTTTATTACTGCTAATGGAGCTCATAGCAGTTAGTGGTCATAGTTATTTTTATTAATACTGTAACTACCAATAATGAATTTACATTAATATATATTTTTTAAATCTATTTTCTTCAAAACATTCAATAATCACATTGTTTGAATCCATTTTAATGTTAACTTATTTTTTATCAAAAAATAGTTTATGGCCAGCCGCTTCCGCGGTACGCTCGCTTCGCTCGCTCGGCTCGCGCGTTGTTGGTTTCAAGCTAACATAACCTACTTTTCTGGTGGCATCTCGTTCCTGCTAGCAATTTTGATTTATAAAACAAATGTTAGAATAAAACACATTTATGAATATTGTTGTTAATTATTCGAATGATTTTCTGTTACGATCATTTGTTTAAGCAAATTACTAAAAATTGAGTGTAGAATTAATGATATTATGAATATAATTTATTATTTTTTTGTATATTTAGTTTGAATTATTTTATCAAGAATGATAATAATTATGATTTTAAATGGTATTAGAAATATTTAAGGATCCCCGATAGTGAGAGTTGAAAAGTAATGTAACACAATGTGCATCCAACATCCGGTACAGGGAGAAGTACACCACGGTTTAAGAAAACAAAAAGTAATTTATTTGACGGATTGTAAAAGACGGTCCCGTAGGTGCAGTTGGTAGTGAACCTGTCTTGTGCGCCATAGATCTTGGGTTCGATCCCCAGGATATATATATATAAGATAATATCTGTATTGTTTTGTGTCCGTGTAGTGACTTGTATTTAAGTATTATATTTATTTGTGATTCCTCTGTTGTCTGATCCTAACACAAGTGCTTTAATTTTCAATTCTCGAAATTAATATATATATACTATAATTTCTATTTAAAAACAATTGGTTACTCAACTTGTTTCAAATATTTTTAAATGAATTATTTTTAAATAAACTAGCTCTGCCTCGCGGTTTCGCTCGGGGTAAAATATAGCCTATGTCATTTGTTGACTTTATAACATATCATCAAAAATGAGGTTCGTGAATTTAAAGAATAAATATTGGAACATAGCACCAGCACTTAGGTTCAGATAGTTCTTTTTTTAAATATAACAATGCCTATGTTTTCCGTGTTGTTCCGTGAACATAGGCTTTGTTATATTTATTTTGGGTTGTCTAGTGCCTCCCCCCTCCCCCAGGATATTGGTGATGTTTCAATAAGTTGTCAATTAAAGTGTCGACTGCGTGAGTGAGTTGGTCATCACATTAGCAATGGCATGACAGAGGCAAGACTCCCTGAAAATTAATCCTAGATACGCATATCCTATCCGCCTACATTAATCCTAGATGTCCGTGAACCCTTGCTTTCAGGTAATGACCACCGTTTTGGGTTTGGCTTCAATCTCGGGCCGCACGCTGACTTTCAAATCATGTACGAACTCGGTCCACAGACGAGGACCAAGTCCCTGCAGCAAGTCAGTAAGTATTTTTTTTATTACACCAGGGCGACAAACAATCATGCAGTTCATGTGATAGCAAGTGTCACTGCAGCCTATCATCATGTCAGCCATTGGAAGTCCACTGCTGGACATAGGCCTTCCCAAGAAAAGGGAAATGCTGCCCATAATTGCAAGCGACGGGGAAGCTGCTGCCTATCCCCGCCCTATACATTTGAGCAATTTTTTGTATGGATATACCGCCATCTGTCGGTTCTGGTACCTTAGATGCCTCTTACGACACCCGGTACAGGGGAAGGTACTATTCTACTCTGCCGGTACCCCACGGCCGCAGCCTGTAGACGCTCGTAATATCACTAGCGCTACCAACCCTGTAACTTGAAGATATTATGTCACATTACCCAGTAATTCCACTGCCTCTCTCACCCTTCAAACCGGAACACAGCAATGCAACCAATACTATTTAGCGGTAGAAATAGGTAAGAGTTGGGTACTAACACAGGCGACCATGTATCCTCTGCTGGCCTCCCCAAGTTCGGTTCTACATGCTGCTTGTCCACTGCAGTTCCAACTTGTTATCCGCTTAAGCCGTGAGGTATTGGCAGAGTAGAATAGTACCTTCCCCTGTACCGGGTGTCATAAGAGGCGACTAAGGTACCAGAACCGCCAGATGGCGGTATATCCAAAACATTGCAGCTCTAATGAATAGGGCGGGGTAGGCAGCAGCATCACTGTCCCAAAAGCTGTGCTCTGCGATTTTTAACACGCTAGCAATTATGGGCAACATTCCCTTTTTTAGGGAGGCCTAAGACCAGCAGTGGCCTTTCAATGGCTGGTATGATGATGATGAATTAGCTTGGCTTCGGGGGTTTATCGGTAATGTAGATCTTTTCATAGCTAATTCTATCACGCAAAGAGACTACGATCATTTCCCTCTCATATTTCGATGGGCTACTTTCGCTGACTGAACATTAATTTTTTCGAAGTGTATCTTGTTGTTCATTTAATTGTTAGATTAATGCTGTGTTCCGGTTTGAAGGGTGAGAGAGGCAGTGAAATTACTGGGTAATGTGACATAATATCTTCAAGTCACAAGGTTGGCAACGCCCTGGTGATATTGTTGTGTTACCAGCGTCTATATGTTTGCCGACACAGTCTAATAAAAAAACCTATTTCATAACATAATAGATATAATAAATTAATAATAGGCATAATAGAATATATAGTACCTTATTCTGTACGAGGTGTCGTTCGAGGCGACTAAGGTACCAGAACCGACAGGTAGCGGTATATCCAACCGCAACAGTAGCTCAAATGCACAGGGCAGGGAACGGCAGCAGCATCCTCGTCGCGGAAGTAATTATCGGTAAAATACCCCTTTCTTGAGGAGGCCTATGTCCAGCGGTAGACCTCCAATGGCTTTATACCAGTACCTTACGGCTTAAGCCGCGTCTTAAAGACTTAGAAAAGATTAATTAGTGAACGCGTGATTTAAAAACATATATTTATCGACTTTGAGAGGTTTTATGAAAACGCAGATTTATTTTAAAGATGAATTTCACTTAGAAATAATCTTCTATTCCAATGGTCCTCATCAAGTCTAGGCCGCACAACATTAGTGCAGTCCGCCGGCATGTGAAAGGTGCAGGTTCGAGTCCCGCCTGACACCGTAGTTGATTCTGTACTAGTGAACATCAGATATATTATCGATTCTTTTCCAGAGGTCCGCTCGGCGAGCTACCGCAAGCGCGTGGTCCGCTGGCCGATCCTCAACTTTCTCAATTTGGGGCTCTTCAAGCGAGCCTCGTACGAAGTCAACCTGGCTGGTGATGTGCACAATGAGCCGCGATAACAGTAAACTTATTTTACCAATAAATAATACTACTTTTATAGTAGATTTCTTTCGATACATAAGTGGGTTATATATGTTTATATATGTATCTATATATATATATATATATGATAAACGAGCTTTCTGTCCATGACATTTTAAGAGTGAATTCAGTTTACCTAAAGATAGAAACATGGAAAATTAGTCTTAGGGTTCGAGCTATCCAAATACCAAATTTCATTAAAATCTGCTCAGCCGTTTAGTCGTGACAATAAAACTAACATAGACTAGCACTTATCATATTAGGGTTCATAAAATATAACTTTCTCTCCAATTTTTATATAAAGCAAGTATTGAATATATTCGTTGTAATTAATTTATATTGATTTTGTCTGTCTGTATGTTTTGCTTGAACCCAAAGGACGCGAGCACGCAAAATGCTGCAATATATTGTATAAAATAAAATAATAAATCAATTAGATAAATAAAAGCACATATTGTATTTTATTTTCCTTTTATTTCTCATAAAAATGACTTACATTAACATATTTACACAATGGCGTACCAGACAACCGCCAAAATTGACGGCCGTTTTAAACGTATTAGGTAATTGATACAAGATGGCCGATACTTATCCAACCTATTAAATATGAGACGCAACTATTCATAAGAATTATTAAACACTTACATTAAAGATGAATATTATAAGCTGTGATTATTAATTCAATCTATTTTATATTTGTAGAAAAATACTTTTAACGTGGATCGCAAAATAATCTTCTTTTACATTGCTATTTCAATTCCATAGATACAAACTAATAAGGAAAGGAAAATAAAAAAAGAAACCAAAAATAAATATTGAATAATAATTGTAATATCGTAATCATTAATAACATTAGTCTTTTCCGTAAATGGCAATACAATTTTGAACACTAAATACAAAAGACATATCTACATACGACGAGGTCAACGAACTTTTGACGTCCATAGACAGAAGAGCGGGCGTAGCGTATCCTCTATCGAAGCAGATCAGTACCTACGGATTTGTATAGTTTAAAGCCATTCCTCCTTTGTCTATGGTCCTACAAAACACGCGCTTTGGAAACCGTCAAAAGTTTTTTTTATCTGTGCTACTTAATGACATATAAGCGTTTTTGGAACATTCTTATAAGTCAACACGAAAAACAGAATATAAAAAAATATCATTTTACACAATAGAAAAATAAGCGAAACAAATATTGATACATAACAGACATTTGAGCTTAAATACCTTGACACGATAAAATATAGACACACAGAAAAACAGACGAGAAAATATATTTAAAATAAAAAGTGACCAAAAGTTATATCTATACACAAAAGTCTCTGGAAGCGAAACGGTGTAACTCTAAAAAAACTCAAAAATTAACTTCATTGGTTTTTTGCTCGTAAAAAACTTGTTAACGTGTTAAATTATGTTACCATATTATTTACACGTACACACACACGCGCGAGCCATACACACACACGCAAACCTCACACACACATTGTGACATAACTTTGAAATATTACAATAACCACTCCCCCTACGGACGATTAACAATTCGTGGCTTTATTAACATTAAAAGTTAATCAAAACACCCCCAAAATAATACTTTAAAATAAATCAATTAATTAAATATTATAATGACAGTTAAAACAATTACGGCGTTAAAGGATCACTTGATTGTTTGATTCTGTTTGTCGCACCGGTTTCGGTGCAGCATTCGTTCATTTTTGGGGAAGATATTTTGTATCGTTTTTAAGTCAATTTTTATATACACATACCTTATATCGTTCTTAATCGCATCCAAGAAATTACAAGTACAAGGCTGATTAAATCTCAAGTACAGTTCGCTCGGTTTTTATTGCCCGCTCTCAAGTTATGGTAATACAAAACATAATTACCAGTCTCAGAGTTACTTTAACCTTATTTTCTAGGCATAATAGCAAACAGAGAAGAGTTCCTTTTGCTATACTTTCCAATTATATGTTACCTTCATCCTACAGCGGACAATTATGTCCAGCAAACTATATATATTTCCAAACGATGCTTCTTCGAAGTTATTTCCTGAGGAAACCAGCTATTTGAGTTTAGCTACACGCAGATTTCTTTGACTTTGTGGCAACTTTACGACATACACCAAGGTATTGCCATATCAACAAAAATTAACTACCACACGCAGGCATATTTTTTTGTAGCCGCAAGAATCAAACCTGCGACACTACCATCACACCCAGTACAATAAACAGGTCACCAAAAATAACCATATATATGTAAGTAAGATGTTATTGATTGGTGCTGTGTGTTGCCAGTTACTAGAGTCAGAGTTACCCGCATACAAAAAATACTAATAATATCTCACAGGTAAGATTTGTTCATAATTCTTAACAAATTTGTTTATCACTTTTCGTATATATATTATTTGTCTTCTACATTATTTTATCGCTGCATCTTCATTATTTTTAAGCCGTGTGGTACCGACAGAGTTAAATAGTACCTACCACTTGTACCAGGTATCGTAAGAAGCGACTAAGGTGTCAGAATCGACAGGTGGCGGTATATCCATCTATAATGTAATGTAGATGTACGTAAAACATATTTTATTCTCTGTTATGCTTGCACTGTCTGACACTTCTTAAGTCTATTTCGCGCCGCCATTTTTATTTAAGTTGTGACCAGCAACATAGCGTTAAAAACATTTAGAACAATCAATTTCAATTTATTAACTTTATAATTATTTATATAATAAATATTTTTAAGTTGTTTGGTTTTACCTTGGGTTATTATTAATATTTTTTGTTTACTTGGTCATATATTTACCAAAGTATATATACAGGACGTAAATAGAGTCTTAGCTTAGACGAAACCAACGCAATCCTTTTCTCAAGTTGTGTATGATTTCAACATTTATTTATCACCCATTTCTAGATCATCTCATACATTGCCTGATTCCGACATAAGTCGCTTAAAGCACTTGTGTTACGGGCATCAGACAACAAAGGAGTCACAAATATAATGCATAAATACATATTAAACACCCAGACACACAGTCCTTGGTAGGCATCGAACCCGCGACCTTTTGGTGTTTTTATTTGAAACCGCAAAATCTTAGTAACCATACGTTTAAGAGGCACTAATTCAGAGCCTAACGTTGATTGTGATGAGTAGGAAAGACATAGGTTCGGTATCGCCAAGTTACTTTTTACACCCAGTATGGATACATTTTTTTACCATCTTTATTTTCTTAACCATAGACACAATGGCATAGACATTTCCTGAACGTCTCACAGCCGAGACATAGAGAAATGAACTGCATATAAGAAACAAATACTAAAGAACATTCACAAGAAAACACCATTTGTATTGCCCAACAAATGTTTGATAAATGAGAAATTGTTTTATAATGTTGGTATCTTTTGATAATACATGCAAATTACGCAATGATATATTGAATAAAATTCACTAGACTAAAAAGGATGTAATTTATCGGAATGATAGATAAATGCAACGTTTTGGTTGGATGGCAATCGAGAATGGCTCGTTACAGAAAATAATTTTTAGATATTAAATTTGTCTTACAGACGCAGTGAATATTGCACAGGCCATTAATAAAATATATAAAAATTAAGTAGACATATTTTAAACAAATATTAAATTTCATTCATTTCGTTTAATTTTCATATCAACACCAATATGGTCGGATCATTTGAACTGTATTTCAGTCGTAATATTTCGCGAGCGGACTCCAAATTACCGGGTACTTCAAAAAATACTGCAATAATAAATTACCACAGACTTCACTCGTCTATCCAAATTACGGAATACCTCAACAATCGCAGTTTCTTTGACACAACTTACAAAGATTCAAAGACTCACTGAAGCGTTTCTAACACACTATTACCGAGTACTTCATGACACTAACATTAAAGTAGACTTCAAGTCCAAATCGGAAGCCGAATCCGGTGACTTTGAGCCGACTTCAAAAGTGACTTGATAAGTAGCTTTAAGTAGATTGCAAAGGTGACTCTAAGTCAACTTCAAAAGTGATTACCACAGTTCAAAGCGACTCAAGCATACTTCAAAAGTAACTTTAGACAGCTTCAAAAGTGACTTCAACTAACCGGAAGCATACTTCAAAAGCGACTTCAATCCGACTTCAGTTGGACTTCACGAGCTGACAAAGCCACTCGAGCGCGGTCGCCGGGCGACTAGCGAGGGGTGGTCCAATATTAGCTCTCTCCGCCGGCTTCCCTCGCGTTCGGCGGTAGGCTCTGCGGACTCTGCGAGAACTGACTGACCATCTTGTTCTGCATCATGTTCAGGAGTATGTCTGAGTACTGCTCGATCAGGGACATGGCGGGGTTGCCGGCTGCCGCCTCTGGAATGACACAGCATTTATTCGTGCTATATAAATAGATGGTACTATTTATATATCTTGATTATAATGACAGATGTCTATCTATAAAGTAACGTACACTTTTAACCAACTTTGCATCCCCCCTCCAACAAACACGTATTTTATGACTATTAATGAAGAACCTTGATACTGAATTCAATTCAAATGAGTGTCAGTAGTTCAACGGTCAATACATACATCACCATCATACCAGTCCACTGCTAGACGTAGGCCTTCACAAGAAAGGTGCTTTTTGCCCAAAATTGCCGCGCTGGGCAAGCGTGTTGGCAAACGCTGAGCGCAGCTTTCGCGACGGGGATGCTGCCGCCCATCCCCGCTCTATGCATTTGTTGAGCTGCACTGTTTTAGATGGATATACTGCCGTCGGTTCTGGTACCTTAGTCGCCTCTCACGACACCTGGTGCAGTGGGAGGTGCTATGCTTCTCTGCGGGTACCTCAACGACACTACATTGGCTAAAGGTCAATCAACAGTCGCGGGTTCGTTTCCCGCTCGAGCGTCCGAGAATAGCTTGTCATTTTCTAGTACAAAACTATCTAGATATATTTATGTAGTTACCTCAAACCGTAGGGTGTATAACATAAAGTGGGAAAGAAAAAAGATGGAGGCATGTACTTGAACGGTGCGTTCAAAGTCCAAAGTTACCTTTGGACACGAGGTGTTCCAGCTTGTGGCGGTCCTTGGAGTCTCCGTCGGAGGACAGACTGCTGAGCGCGTCCCCGTTGGGGGTCCGCGACACCGCGCTGCGGAGCACCTTCTGAGTCTCCAAGATGGCGGCCTCTAACCCTGCGGGAGGACAACAAAATTAATAAAAGTAATTATTTTACCACTCAAAGTCGTTGTCACGTAAAACTTTCGCCCGTATACCGACTTTACAGGCAACCAATTTTTATTCATAGGCTTATTAGAGGGGAGTCGGGCGGGCCGGAACCGCGTTCGCATTTAATGTTCCAGCACCTTAGTCGCGTGTTAAGCACCTTAGTCGCGTGTTATGCACCTCACGTGTTATGTTCCGGCACCTCGCTTGTTATGTTCCGGCACCTCGCGTGTTATGTTCCGAATCCTCGCGTGTTATGTACCGGCCCCACGCGTGTTATGTTCCGGCTCCTCGTGAGTTATGTTCCGGCTCCTCGTGAGTTATGTTCCGGCACCTCGCATGTTATGTTCCGGCACCTCGCGTGTTATGTTCCAGCACCTCTTTCGCCTGTATGTTCCTGCACACTCACCGCTGACGTCGGCGGCGGCGCCCGGCTCGCGCTGCAGGCTGGCGTACAGCTGCGCCACCTTGCACGCCGTACGCGTCAGCTGCTCCGTCAACGCCGCGCACAGCTGCGACGACGACACTGCAAGCATTATTGCGCGTGGCGATTATTGCTCCAACAGGTGGCGATAGGAACGCTACCAAATGTTTCCGATAAAGTACTCCTACCTCTAGTAAATTAGTAAATATTTATTGATATCTACGTTTAACTTTGGACTTACAATTAGCATCGTTGGCCGGCTCGGGCTTCGTCCTCTGCCTCGTGTTGGCGGTGAGGCGCGCGGTCACTTCGCGCGCCTTCGCCGACAGGTCGCGCTCGCTGCCGCTCCGACCTGTGTGAACCGAATGAACGTGTGGATGTGTCATCGTCGTCTGCCGTAGGATATGGCCCGAGAGATGTACAATAGGACCGGTTGTGTGCCTGGTCTGGCCTTCAGAACTTCAACCGGTCACTTTCGTCATAACAGCCATTAAAAGTCCACTGCTGGACATAGGCCTCCCCAAGAAAGGGGGAATTTCGCCCATGATTGCCGCGCTGGGCAAGCGATAACTACCAGTAACTTTGGTTCTAGCTAATCTAGGGACTCGGACGACGATCAACTCGTGAGTAGTCGATAGCGACTACAGGTGGTGAGTTATTTCACATCTCTGGTACCTCTTTGGGAGGTAGTCCACTCCCTCTTTGACAATGAGCTATTTTACATCTCCGGTACCACTCTGGACGAGAGGGAGTAGACTTCTCCTGAACTAGGTCCTGGTCCATCAGTGCAAGCTACCGCATCCGATACTTGCTCTACTGTTGACAGCGGTTCCTTTATATATAACCATAAAGTTGGTGATTCTCTAATTTGTCGGGATGTGCCGATGCCAGTGACATAAATAAATAACGTATTTAATTGTATACAGTTCGCGTGAAATTTGACTTCATCACAAGTGAAGGTCATAAACTAAAAATGTAAAGCCTTAGCTGATATGTGCAAAGAGTTCAGTCCAGTAATCTCCTCTCTAAAGGCATCAAAAAGGTTTTACTAAAAAGATTTTTTACTTTCCCCACAACATCTCATACATTGACCTGACTTCGTGGTAAGTCGGTTAAAGCACTTGTGTTACGAACGCCAGAAAACAGAGGAATCACAAGTACACTATTTAAATACATATATTGAACACCCAGACACAGAACAAACACAAATATCATCATACATTTTTTAACAGTGCGCGTCACAGCAGTATTTGCGACTTGAGTGGTTCAAAAGGAAGGTTTATGTGTATAATATATGCATAATATAGTAGAGAAACGCTGATCATTTGAGAAGTCTCTTATGTGATTTCGTAAATAAACATAATTATTTTTGCGCTTACATAGCAAACGTTGGCTGAACCCGACGAGATTAGATCAAAATAATGTACTACAGTATTGTACACGTTAAAAATGTCTACTAAAAGTCCGCGTTGTCATAAGCTATTTCTTTGATAACCTCCAATTACCATTCTTTATCCTCATTGCAATCGTGCGAAGGGAAAATTGTAACACATAAACAATAATTACTTAGTAGTGAGAGGTTCCATCTCTCTGTACTTCTCAGGCATCACCATCTACTCACCGATCCTCCGCTGCTGGTCCACGGAGCCAGACCTGGGCCTGGGCGGCACCGCCGGCTTATCACCACCGGTCCTCTCTTCGCATTCAGAGCTGGATTCCTCCTGCGCGCCGGCGGAGAGGGACACTGCGATGTTTGTGGTGGGGTTAGTCGCGTGTAGTTAGAGCGTGGTTGTGGCGATATATTATGCGTGGTGGTTGTGGGATGTGGGAGGGTTTTTAAACAAGCATACAGACCGCGTGATAATAAGCGTCACCACATTCTATAGAAACTCGAGTCATCACAAGGATATCACTAGCGCGACCAATCTGGTGACTTGGCGGTAGAAATAGGTCAGAGTGAGGGATGTGATCCAACTTTTGTGGTATGTTCCAGGCATCATATCATCCATTGGAAGTCCACTGCTTTGCCCATGTAGGCATTTCCATCCCGAAGCTTCGCTCTACGCGATTGCTAACAAGCTTGCCCAGCGCGGTAATTATAGGCATAATTCCCCCTTTTTGGAGAGTCCTGTGTCCAGCAGTGGACTTCCAATGGCTGGTATGATGATGATGATACACACAAGAGACTTTCTATTCACCAAAAACCTTTCAGTGCACTAGTTGGTACAAGGAGAGGTACTGTTCTACTCAACCGGTACCTTCATAAATGCATGCAAACTATATACGTGACCCTTAAAGTCTTAGCTTACTTCGTATTAATACCGACTAAATCCCTATACAGTGCGATTAAGGTACATGGGTGTGAGCTACCGGCAGAGGAGAATAGTACCTCCCCCTGTACCAGGTATCGTAAGAAGCGACTAAGGTATTAGAAATGACAGAGTGCGGTATATCCATCCGAAGCAATGTAGCTCAAATGCAACATGGCGAGGATAGGCAGCAGCATTCCCATCGCCGAGCTACGCCTTGCCCAGCGTGGCAATTTTGGGCAGATTCCCCCGTTTTGGGGAGGTTTATGTCCAGCAGTGGACGTTTAACAGCTGCTGTGATGATGATGATGGTACATTTGCGTACAGTGACATGTATAAAGTAAGATTATCATTCTAACGAAGTGAAACATACAATTTTTCAACTGTGGTTCCCAACCAATTGCCTGCGGACTACCACTGGTTCTCAAGAATCGTCAAAGTAGTACTCAAAAATAAAATAGATGCCAGTTTAAATTGAATGCTATATTAGAACCCCAGATTATAAAAATAATAAATTCCCATAACATCTCATACATTGACCTGATTCCCTTATTAGTCGCTTAATCCTCTTGTGTTACGGACATTAGACAACAGAGGAATCACAAATTTCCTAGCTACATACAAATATTTAACACCCAGACACAGAACAAATATAAATATCTTCACATAAATATTTGTCCTGGTTGGGGATCGAACCCACGATTTTTGATAAATGACTAAGTCGACAAACAATCTGTATCTTTTCAAACTGGAACACAGCAATGCGAAGACTGTTGCTTGAAGGTAGAAACAAGTGACTATGAGGTATCAATGTAGATGACCTTTGTATGAAGTCTAACTTTAGTAAATTGCACATTTTAGTATGTGCTTATTTTCATACAACCGTTTTCTTTGCGTTATACGATATCCCACGGGAACTTTTTTGGACCAAAAATAGTCTTTACCCTTTCCCACTGTCCAAGCTATACACTTGCAAAATTTCATTACAATCGGTCCACTGAATTAGCTGTAAAAGCGAAACAAACAGACAGACACTCATCATCATCATAGCAGCCACAAAATGGGTAATATTGCCCATAATTGCCGCAATGGGCAGGCGTGGAGCAATCACAGAGCTTAGCTAGTGAACGGTCCCCGCCCGGTTGCATTTAAGCAACGCTGTTTCGGTAGACTACCATCTGTCAATACCGATACCTCAGCCGTCTCGTACGACACCCGTTACAGGGGAGGTACTACTATACTATTACACCGAGTACCCCTTTGAGTACATATATGTAACTGACCAGCACTGTGCGCGTTCGCGAGACCTCGTCTCCTCGCCGTGTTGGCTGCAGCCTTGTTCATGGAACTGATGGTGGGCCGCATCAGGCCCTGCCCGCGGCTGTTCTGCGACCTCGACGGCTGAGGGTCCGACTCGGAGTCACTCTGATGGGATAAAAAACATCAAATAATTAGAACCTTTTCTTAATATAGATTTTTTTTATAATCTATATTAAAAAAATTAGAAGGACTGATGTTTCAAAGTGATTTTAAATTATTATTACAAGCTACTAAGAAATAAAGTTATCATAACATCGCAACCCTCTTTTGGGTATAAAGAGATGTTTTTCGAAAAAATATTCTCTTGATTAGTGATTATGTTAGGTAAGGTAAGTAAGGGGGCCGCAAGGGGGAAAGAAAGTGAAAGAGCGGAGGGAAGAGAAAGAAAGGAGGGACAAAACGGAAGCAAGAGAGAAGAGAAGGTGAGGAATTGGGAGGAAGGGGAACTATCTTAATAGTTGAAGGAAAGGGGGGGGGGAAGGGGAGAGAAAGCGTTCACGAAGGGGGGGTAGAGGGGGGGAAAGGGGGGGGGGGGGGGCACGAATAGTTACTCACTTGGTTGTTTAACACACCAACGCTGGAGCTCCTCGTCATGTTGGACTTGCCGTTGTACCGGGGCGCGGGGCGCACGAACCCGGCCGGCGACTTGTTGGCGTTCGCGTTCGGCGGCTGCACCGGTTTCGATGAGGCTGTGCCGCGAAGATAGATTATAACAGGCGCAGCGGGTTGAGATGAGCAAATATGTATACTCACAAAAATGCTATATTATCTATATACTACGCTGTTTTAAGTACAGAATTACATATGAGCCATAGTAATCCACTTCGAGTCAAAGTTACCCGCACATGGTGTACTGCAAAACGGAAATATGTACTGACCAATAACAGAATTATATACAATAAAGTAAGAAAATTTATAGTATATTTACTTATGTATTATATATATAAAAAAATAATTACCTAATTCATTTGATGTTTATATATACATAATAACAACCAATACATGCAGACAGATATATCATGCAGTTACATATACAAGGCAAGCATGACAAACACAAATACATTATTAAATTCACGTATAATATTCTAATAAATATAAAATAAACTTCAAATATACTTGAGGAAAAAAGTGCAATATATAAGAAAAAGAATATGATAAAAATAAATATTTTTAAGAACGAGGTCGCAAAAGAAATTTGAAGAGGACGTTCCAATTTATACCTTTATGCCTTTATACCATTATGTAGGGTTTCTATTGATCATTGTCGCTTCGGACAAACGTCTTCACGCAAGATGTATACGATGAATATTTGTATTTGTTCTGTGTCTGGGTGTTATGCCATCATACTAGCCATTCGAAGTCCACTGCCAGACATAGGCCTCCCCAGGGAAGGGGGAATTTGTCCATAATTGCCGCACTGGTCAAGCGTTATGGCAATCGCAGAGCGCATTTTTCGCAACCGGGATGCTGCTGCCCATCCCCGCCCTATGCTAGTTGTATACCTTAGTCGCCTCTTAGGACACCTGGTAGGGGACAACGACACCAGGGGGAGGTATTATTCTACTCTGCCGGCTGTGCCTGGGTGTTATGTATATGAATTGAAGTACTATAAAAGTTATCTACTTTTCTGATATCCGAAACACAAGTGTTTTAAGCCACTTATCTCGGAGTCAGGTCATCGTATGAGATGTATTGTGAATTTAATGTCATGAAGCCGCTCATCTCCACTCAATTGCATTAGATATCCGCTGTTTCGAGAAAATAGACTGAATTAACTTATCGACAATCAGCAACTGATCGACTGGAACCGACAGGTAGCAGCATATCCATGCGAAACGGTGTAGTATTTCGATTGCCACGACGCATGCGCAACGCGGCAATTATAGACAAAATACCCCTTTATTGAAGAGGTCTATGTCCAACAGTGGACTTTCTAAGGCTGGTATGATGATGATAAAGATGAAAATATGCTGAGGTGTTATAATAGATTGATCATTGATCAATACAAAAAAGAAGTTGTAGTATTTCTATCAGACAGATTCTTTATAAAGAAATCCTTTAGATTAGGCTAATCGTGTCACCAAAATGAAATGTGTTAAAATATATATTTTAAACCGTCACCTAGCCCGCCATTTTACCAACCACCAAGCGCCATCTAGTGATTAGAATTCGAAATTTTGCACTCTGTTCACAATCAACACAAAATGCATTTGATAAATGCAATAATACTAGATAACTCAAAAATAATTAAATAAGAGGAAAGAACATTTAAACAGTAGACATGGTGATTGCTAATATTATTGAATATCCTAAAAGTCACATCTGTATATGTCGGTATTGGCAAATTTCAAACAACAGAAATTCACACATACATACACTCATACATACATACATCACGCCTGTGTCCCACCGGGGTAGTCAAGAGACTATGGATCTCCACTTGTTACAATCTCGGCATACCTCTCTCGCTTCCCTTACTCGCATTAGTCCTTTCATGCACGCTCGTTTATTCTCGGTACTTCTGACCTGACCCTTCTTTAATACCTCTTCTACCTGGTTTATATATGTTCGCATCGGTCGTCCTATACCAACTCTGCCATTTACTTCCATTCTACATATTTGTGCAGTCAATCTACTTTCATCCATCCTTTCTACATGTCCAAACCATCTCAACATTTCTCTATTGTTGTCACAACATCCGTGCCGTGAGGTACCGGAGAGTAGAATTGTACCTCCTCCTGTACCAGGTATCGTAAGAGGCGACTAAGGTAAAAGAACCGACAGATGGCGGTATATCCATGCAAAAAAGTCAGCTCAAATATACAGGGCGGGGATGGGCAGCCGCTTTCCCGTCGCGAAAGCTGCGCTCTGCGATTGCCAACACGCTTGCCGTAAAAGAAGATGTTGTCACAACATCATCTTTTACACCACATCGATCTATTATCACACTATTCTTTATTCTCTCTCAGACTCACACCTTTCATACTTCGAAGTGCTCTCATTTGAACACCATTTATTCTACACGAATGCTTCTTTTGGTATACCAGTAATTCTAAATTGGAAAATTGATTTATGGAAAACTAATGCTGGAAGACTATAAGCTTTATGTCTTTGAAACCATGTCTCCACCCTGTTGGTTTACAAAAACTGGTAACAATTTCATAGGCTCGATACATGGCAGAGTGAAAACCCCAAACTATAAACGGCCATCCGTGAATCACTTGATGGTTTCCTTAGCAACTATAAACCCTGTTCAAACGCGGAGAAGGTTAAGACTAGACATTACCCCTAATCGAAATCAAGTCTATTTTTTTGTACAAATATCTAAAAAAAAAAAAGCATAAACCCTTCTCCCTTATGAAGATTCAGATATATTCCAAACTTCCTCCCTTGGTGATATGCGGTGATGATGCAGACTAGATATCACCTCCCATCTTAACCAAAATTGAATTCGTTTTCAGTGCAAATATCTCAACAAAAGTATACACCGCCCTTCTCTCTTGTTAAGATACGTGTGAAGATTCGGGTATTTTCCAAACCCTCCCTCTTTAGTGATATGCAGTGAGGGTTCTGTCAGACCCCTTACCCTCTTGGTGATACACAGGGTGGGTTAACACTACACCCACCCCTTCCCTACCTAAAACCACGTCTAAATTGTCCATCCAACAATCACACCCGCTTCTCCCTAGCCCTCCACCTGTCGAACCTCTCCGACCCCTTACAACACAGCAAACCCCCCACCGGCCATACCTTGCGGGGTCCGCGGCGCCGGCATGGGCTTGACGGCGAGGTCCGAGAGCGATATAGCCCGGCGCATGCCCGCCGGCTCCTCCTCCTGATCCGACGCGTGGTTGCGATTGGCTGGCGATATTTGGACCGTTAGCATGCACGCGCGATCTGAACGCAGCGGACGCGTGTGGCGTACCCACATTCGATACACATTAAAAATTCCAATAATAATGAAGCTAAAAAATATGTTTCGCTGTGCGTTCAGATCGCCGTTAAAGGCTTAAGCATAAACACCTATAGATACAAAATAATTGATAAAATAAATAAATAGTCTAAATAAAACCATGCTGCAGTATAAAAAAAAACACAACGGAATCAAAAAAGCAATGATTTGTGATTGCTTGTGAAGCACCAGCGTGCTCGTTGAAGAGATGGTGTGTACCGGGTGTAAAAAGTAGCTTGGCCCGTCATCATCCCCTACCGCGTCCCCTGCCCATTTAAATCCACTTTCAGCCTAAACTAGCGCGCCCTGCTGTTTCACGTAAATATAATAAATAATAAACGTAGCCAAAGTCACTTCCTGGAACATTAACATTAACTGTAACATCAAAAGTTTCAGAGATAAGCCGTAACAAACAGGCGAACAAAAATTTTTTAATTGTTTTTATTTTAGTGAAATACTGAAATATAGATACAAACAGACGCATCGAATTTTATTTATATGTACATTACTTCAGAAATGTATAACATGTACATGTTATAGATCTTCAAAGTTATAACTTTTTCTTATTAAAGATATCTAAATTTGGTACGAATCTATCGAGGTTTTTCCACAGTACCACTCGCATGGTTACTATATGTCGGTCGCTGTACATTGCGTGCTGCAAAACTGACCGGTCGTATACTCTTAAAGATAAACGTCATTGGAAATAACGACACTTTTTACACCCCGTATACAAATCAATATGCAGATCATTAGTCATAACGATTGGACATCTTCACAAATTATCACAAAATTAACACGCACAACACGAACAAGGCACCGTTCAAACATGAAAATATAATACAAAGGAAAACTAACAATGGTGCTCATAATAGAGCTACTCTTTAAACGGCTTTAAAACGCGGTTTATTTAACTTTTTACATTTTTTGTTCGACGTTCCGGTTACCTTACGGCAATCGCTATTAAGTTAATTTAAAAAAATCACACGACATGTCATACGTTGACCTGAATTCGAGATAAGTAGCTTAAAGCACTTGTACTACGGATATCAGACAACTTAGTAATTACAAATATAATATTTAAATAGATAAAAATATCACCCAGACACAGAACAAATAGAGATATATATCGTGTAAATATTTGCTCTGGTTGGGGATCGAACTCACGACCTTTTAGGCTCACAATATAGAAACACTACTATTTGCGCCATTGGGCCATAGAAAATCATTTATAGAAGGTCCACTGTTGGACGAAGGCCTCCCCTAGATAGAGGGAATTTTCGCCCTTAATCGCCGCGCTGGGCAGGCGTAATGGCAATCGCTGATCCACCATGCCCATTCACCATGTAATATTTAAGCTACACTGTCTCGGATGGGTCACACCGCCATCTGTCGGTTCTGGCCGCATTTTAAAGCCGTCAAAAGACTAATTTCATTACGAGTGAACAAGTATATTTTAGAAAATATAACAACGGTGCCTTTCGAAGCGCAACCCAAGACTGACATCTATCCTTGTCTAAACATGCGTTGCCAACCTTGCGGTGTAAATTTTGACGGCAGCACCGGATTTTGTAATGGAACCTTTTTCGCTAGACAATACCCTCTCACTACACTCCCCGTGTGTATCACCGGCCTGAACCTGCTAGCTGACGCCTCGCACATACGGCCTTCCATACACAACCTAGGCGTCGGGCCTCGGATGGCCTTCCTGAACGGCGTTTTGGCCCGGTTGAATCCGTATATAGACATCCTCTTTGGTGAGTTTGTACAGCTGGAACTGGTTGTCGATGACTCGTAATTCTCGCTGTCCAGGTGCACGTCGGTCTTTGGTATTACCATTTCGTTGTAGACTCGCTGCTTCAATGATTTAGGGGGGTTGTGGGGGTCCGTTTTAATTGTGTTGTTCAGTATTGTTTCCGTTTCCACTTCGCCTGATTCGTAATTCAAATCATTGCCAGCGTCATTGGAAACTTCTATGCTTTCTACTGTTACCAACCCTCCAATTTGTTCCGAGTCCAATATGTCGGGTAAACTTAAGTTTCTTTTGATTTCTTTATTCTCTGAATTAGGTTCGGTATCGGTATCAGCTTCTTCTAGAGTGAGTGACGCAAAGTTGGGTACAGTCGTCTGTTTCGTTGCTAATTTCTCGAATTTCCTTGACAATACCTTGACAACGCCTTTACCATCATTAATGTTCGCTTTCAAAGGTCTCATACGCCACTCTTTAAGAATTTTCTCTTGTAGTATCTTTCTTTCTTCCATTTCGACCAGTTTGTTTATTATTTCAATCTTGCGTTCTATATCTTTGTACTTTTTGAACTCCTCACTTTCTACTGGAGCTATATTTTCTTTGGCATCCACGTTTTGTCGGCTGTGGCATGGTATAGCCATTTCTCTTTCGTTTTTAGATATTCTAGTGTTAATTTGGTCTTTTTTCATTTTTGCAAACGACAACTTGTTGTCTTGTTCCGCATAGTAATCTAAAGAATCTTTAGCGAAGTCATTGCTGTCCTCTATGACGTCCAGAGAATCCATACTAACATGCTTCATCCGCTCCATTCTTTGCAATGCGTACACTTCGAGACTGTCCATTTGTATTTCAGATTTGTTTTCGTTCACGTCTTTCTCTTTTACGAAAACGTCGAAGGTCTTCTCAGAAGTATCGGCGGAGTCCATTTGATTGGAGTTATTATCCTCCTGTTTTTTATTAGCTAAGTAATTCTTGTTTTGCAGTCCATCCAGTTTGGCTTTATATTGAGACGATATAGAAGGGCTTAAGCCACCTTTGTCCATGCCAGCCTTAAGTCGATTATTAATTTTAACGGAAGACGTTCTTTTAATTGGTTTTGGAGGTTTGTGAGGCACAAATTCCATGGTGATTTTAACATTATTATTTTTTTGTGATCCTCTTTCAAGACTCTTAGTCGCATTATTATATTTGGCACCGTTCGCTTTCTCCTTATTATGTTGGTTCTTACTAATTTTGTTTTGAGAGTTCTTGCGTATCTGCTCTTCGAACTTCTCCAAGTTCTTTTGGACGTGCGAGTTTCGTTTTTCCATTAGGTTCTTCAGAGGGTTCGGCTTCGAAGCCGGTTCTAGCACTACTTCGAAGCTGCAGCTTTTAGATTTGACCATAGCATTGGTATTCTGTTCACATCCCTCCATTCTGCTTTTATATTTATGTTTATCCACAAACTGAGGTTGGAGAGATTTGCTTGTATTTGCCATGTAATTAGTTTTGTTTAGCCTCGGTATCTCATCTGCAGCCTTCTTCTCTTTAGTATACTGCTGTACGCTATTTCCGTCGAAATAATACGCAATATTTTTAGCAGAAGGTGGCTGTTTAGAGGAAGAATCGTACAAACTTCTCGATCTAGTGACAGTCTTGTGTCCGGAAAATTCTGACGGTGGCACTTCAAAGCCATAGACTTTAGTTGCGGGTGGTTTTGGACTAATACTTGGGGGAGGGTAGTCTTTATAATTGGGGCTTGTGCAATCCAAATAATTGTTATACATGTACCCATGGAAGTATGGGACGTTATTCGGACTAGATCCGTAGCTCTTCGAGGTGTTCTCGAATTCGTAGCAGCTTTTGCTGTCCCTAGGAATGCTACATTGACTTTTCTGTTGCCTCTTAGGTTTGGCCGCCTCGAACAACATTTCTAACGGCGCACTTTTGGTGCATTCAGAATCATCGGACAGCACGCTCTCTAGCGAATTACAATTCGTTCTAGACAGTTGATTGTCGTTCTCTAAGAACATTTCGTCTGATAGAACGGATTCTTGACTACAACTAGTCTTCATATACTTTTTCTGATTCAAGAAGAAGCTTGCACTACTGTGCCTATGATTATCTAAACAATCGGGATCGTTGATATTTTCAAATGAACAGTTCTGGGAATCGTTCAAATTGTATCTGCTATCGCTAAACTTGGCTTGCTGGAAAGCCACTTCGTTGCCATATTTCAGGAATATCTCGTTGGAAACGCTGGAACAATTAGAATTATCACTAAGCACTGACTCGTTAGATCTAGTGATGCATCGTTTAGTAAGAACACTTTGGCATCTATACATGTTCGAATAATTATAATTCATAGAGTCATCCTCGTCTAAAATATCATCGAGGTTAGAAGGCATATTTCTGGGTAATGTAGAGCTTTTCTGACTAATGTATTGAGGCTTCACCGGTACCACAGGCTTGTCTGTAGCATATATCTCGTAGTTCGAAACGGCTCTACGAGGTTTGGATTTGTCATGCTTTTTACATACCTTCTTAGAATAAAGTTTGTTCTTACAGCTAGCGTCCTGACTTAGACTGCAATCTTCTAGAGAATCGGAAGAGAAGTTACCGTCTTCTTTCTCTTCGACCTCTTTAGTCGGTTGCAGATCTAAATCGCTCTGGGCGTTAGGTTCGTACTCGTCTAGATCACCATACTTTTTTGTGATCTCGGCTATCATTTTCTCTGTATCACTCTTGATTGTATCTACAATGCTTTTACCGTTGTCTTTAAGTGATTTAGTGTCTAGACCGATGAAGAATGATAGGGAATTCCGTTTTTTCGGATCCAAAGAGTTTGTATTAGATCTCTGATTGCTCTGATGTGGGTTCTGGTTGTTCAGAGATACTTTATCCGCCCATTTACACTCTTCAGACACAGGACTGACTGGGCACGATTTATAATTCTTAAATATACTACGGTTAGGCTTTGGTTTCGTTTGCGGTTTCTCATCAGTCTTGTTTAGGTTCAAATGAAAGTTCCTAGGGGGTACTTTGGGCGGTTCCTTCTCTTCCGCTGTCGGGAAGAGTCTATTAAAAACCTTGGATTGCACAGGTTTCTTTCCCATGTCTACAGTGAACGCTTGAGGCAGTTTTTGGGGCAACTGATCTTTGAAAATTACCGGTTTCGTTCCGAATGGTGTAAAATTCATTGTTCTTTTATCGTTCTGAGGGAAAGGCATATTTGCATGGGGCGGCACGTATGGTGGAGTGTTATCTACGTATTCAGGTATCAGTTTGTTTAAATTAGCGGGGATAGCGTAAGGGTTCTTATTTCGGTAATCCAGGTTCTGATAAGGGTTAAGACTGTCGAAAAAGTTGGAATTAAGACTGTCCAGATTCTCTTCTGGACATGGGTTATGTCCTGGCCAGCGTGGGGGAAAATCGACATGGTTAGTATAGCTATACAAATGGCATATCAGAATTTGACCAAGAACATATCCTGCCTGGCTAAAATGGAGAGACCAGGCTAATTAGACCTCCAAAGGTTAAAGCGATGGCAAGTTGTTTATTCATGCTTACAGCTTGATTTAATTTGGTTGTTTACATATTATTTTCCATTATTTTAATAAATTTTAATTTGAGTTGTTATTCCTTGATCAAATTCTTTAACATTTCACAAGTAATATGCAGATGTTAATGAAGTGGCACTCGTTAGCAAGATACGATTTTGTAGGCGCAGTCGAAGGCTTAATCTATTTTAACTTTTACTGGACAAAAAATATTATTATTTATTTTAATGTCTTCCTTCTCATCTTTTCTCTATAAGAAATTTTAAGTACAGTCAATAAATATATTACATCTAGACCCTTCGTTGACTGCGCCTACAATTAGCTTCAACATTAAACCTTATTTCACCTACCGTAAGGCCTTGAATTGCTCGGCACTGCCATGGAGATAGGACGATTCCGTCTTGACACATCTTTTTCGGGGATGTACGAGAGGTCGTTGGTGGACTGACTCGATTTGAGGTTCGATCTGAACGCGACCTGGGGGTGAAAACAAAAGATTTAAATATATATAGATACTCTAAGCCGCGAGGTACCAGCGAAGCAGAATACACCTCTATAATACCAGGTGTCACAAGAGGCGACTGAGATACCGAACCGACAGATGGCGGTATATCCATCCGAAACAGCGCAGCTTAAATGCTACAGTGTGAGAATAGATAGCAGCATCTTCGTCAGAAAGTTGACTCTTGCCCAGCGCGGCAATTATAGGCAAAATCCCCTTTTTTTAGGAGATCTATGTCCAACAGAAGACTCTTTTATAGCTGATGATGAGATACTATAACATACCCCCTATTAAAAGAAGTAAGCCTTACCCATATATGACGTAAAATTAAAAATCTATGACCCATAGATATCATTAGCTGAACTGTGTTTTCCAATCGGTGCAACGCTTATGAGTGGAAGTCCATCGAAGCGATTTCTGGCGCGTGCTTTACGGCTTCATCAGCCGAGTTGGTTCTGTGTTGGCTAATAATGCCCATTGTGACAGACCAAGTCCCAGTTTATAAGACATCGCTTAGTGATCGCCGCCGCGTCTTCAAGAAGACTTAGCCAAAAGACACACAAACAACCAATATGATGGTCACCCCTCCCTCCGCATATCCACTCACG
>JACJUM010003053.1:1665475-1786461 GCA_020976665.1 Heortia vitessoides
TAGTATTGATGGAATGAATAATTTCTTGTAGGCTCCTTTCTGACCATTCGGTATGTAGAACCTGCATTACTCTTAGTTTTAAAACCCGTCTGGTAGCAGACTTGTATAAGGTAGGCCTGATTTGTATGTTAGATGACTCTTATGACTCCGAGTCGTCAGGGTTATCAGTTTTATGAATATAATAAAATAGAGCACTTCATATATTCGAATTAAAATTATTTTATTTATTATTTTTGAAGATTCGAAAGTGCTGGTAATGCGCCTGCTTGAACAAAGAATACTTTGATTTTATTTTTAAGTTAATACAAGCTGATACGACAGATGTCGGATCCTTGTCCTGTCTAAACTATGTAATAATGTTGGCCACTAAAACAAATGCAACTAAAGAGATATAAACAGTCCAATCTGTCAAGTTGGATCAAACTGTACACAATAAGCAATAAATATTGAAATCGGTTCAGTAGTTTAGGACAAACACCGAGACACTAAATATTTTATACATAAAGATTCATCCCAAACAATCAAATAATTCCTAACATGTCAAATCAGTTGAAGTCTTATAGAAAGGCTAAAATTACATGTAATCGACGTACACACTTATGACGTCACAATTCTGTTTTGTCTATTATTTCAAACGCGATTGAGTGATAGGAAGAAAGTATTTAAAAAATCTTTCATACATGTAGAACTTATGAGATACTCTTAATGTGAGATACTCTAGGTGTGAGATACTCTTGATATTATATACTCTAGGTATGAGATACTCTTGATATGAGAAATCAGCGCCAACTCCATAATATTGTGACTCAAATTTTAAGCTTTTACAACTTTTTACAAAATATTATCTCAAATATACACTAGGTATCTCATAAGTACTATCTGAATGTATGAAATCTGAAAAATAATGATTATCCACAATGATAATAAAAGGCGGTAAATAAGCGATGAAATTAAAACACAAAACAACAATAACATTATAAATAAAAATAAATATATATATATATATATATCTCGTGGACCATAACAAAAACATACAGACGCACCTCGTATTTAAAACTGCCAAGAGACGAGTCATCTGTGTGGTGACGAGACCGCGGCTCGTTGGTTCGTGGTTTTGGCATGTTTAATGCCACCTAACAGACATTCGTCCGCATTAAAATAATAGAAAACAACAACAAACAAAATTATAAAATAAAAGCATTTTTATCCCATCATAATAGTAGAACAGGTGTACCAGAACCGACAGATGGCGGTATCCATCCAACAGTGTAGCTCAAATGCACTGGGCGGGGATGGGCAGCAGCGAGAGATTGACGCTCTGCGATTGCCAACACGCTTGCCCAGCGCGGCAATTATGGGCAAAATTCCCTATTTCTAGGGGTGGATTACGTCCAGCAGTGGACGTCCAATGGTGAATCTCATTAAAATCTTTTGTCAGCGTCAGACATATATTTTCTATTTTCGCTACAATTCAATAGAAAATCGGCTGCTTTCACAACGTATACAATCAAACAGAACAAACTAAATCTAAAATAATCAAAAAACAAAACGTAAAATAACTAAAAAAGTAATACTGATAACGTTTTAAATAAACACTAATTGTGTGCTTTAACTAAACATATCTACTTTCGAATTAGTTTTCAAAACATATAATTATTCACGCTACCCTTTCATTTGGAACCAAACCATAAAGTATAAGAGTTAAATAAATGATTCCATCAAACAGTATACCAAAATAAAGCTGTAAACACGATGCAATGAATTAGAAATATTATTTTATGATGTTAGTACTTGTAAATAAATTATTAAGTGTTGTAATGAAGTCAAAGCCAAACAACAATATAACAGCAAGCATATGAACAATAATGATATGTGTATGATAAACCTATATCATAATTACACGTAATATTAAATGAATAATCCCTAAATATAAATCTAATAACACTAACTAAAGTAAATTACCGAATTTAATTAACAACGTAAAAACAAAAAAAAAAATAACAGACAATGTAAACGAAAATAATGAATAATGACAGCGTACACTTACAAAAAGCTTCAAAGAATAACAAGCGAGCGTCAAAAAAACAAGCGAACGTCAAAAAACAAAATGGAAAATAAAAATAAAGAAACCTTCTCGACTCTGGGCGATATGGTCAGTATATCGTAAGTCTTTCTCATTGAGGCGTCGAAATTCCTGAACAACGCTTCGACGCGAGGCAGCTGGCTTAGGTTGAGTGATTTCGGCCTCTATACCGTTGCAAATAAACACCATAACCGTATGCAGATATTAAAGGGGAAAAATATACTTCAAAGCTTGGTGGAAATATCAAGAAAGAATTACAATATTTCAATTGGATACGGGTTAGAATATTTCCTGTACGCGAATAGAGAAATTGTGTTTTATCAAAATTGTGGTTTTTTTTTAAGTTACAATACAAATTGACAAACAAAAAAAACAAAGTACAAACAATTTTTCTTAATTGTGCAAAAATAGATTAAGAAGTTTCCGCTAATATTTTCACCAAACTTCAAAGTACAAACAAAAATATGAGAACAGTTAAATAAAAAAAAATATATATTTACATACTTAAAAATAAAAACCATCACCAAAATAAACCGCAACCGAAATGTGAGTGATTAGACGACACATATTAGTGGGGGGAGGGAGGGGGGAAGTCCGTTGTGACCGTGTTTAAAATTGACGCCTACTTGAAGAAAACAAATCAATAGTAATTCTATCTTAATAAAAAAAATATTTTCCAGAAAATTTAATTTTCAATTCTTTAATTCATCTTTAGTACTATAAAAAAGGACGCTTTAAAAATGTAACAGATGATTAAAAAACCATTTATTAAAGAAGATTAAAAGTTCCTACATATTATATATTCCAGCACTACTCATAACGAGACTACTCTTTAAACGGCTTTAAAACGCGCTTAATTTCATTTTTACATTTTCCGTTCGACGTTCCGGTCACCTTTCGGTCACCCACTTGAAAACTGTTGCCGTAAAGTAACCGAAACGTCGGACGGATCATGTGAAAAGTTAAACAAATCGCGTTTTTGAGCCGTAAAAAATGTTTTATTAAAAAATCCTTAATATACAAATACAAGTGTCCTGTCCCGGCTTCGCGCGGGTACACATAAATAGATACAGATATTTAAGTTATAAGCATGCTTATTAAAACGACCATGAATCACTAAATTAGAAAACAATTGTATGCTTATCTTAAAGCTTCCCTGTACACTACGTTGGCTATGGTATTTGTAGGTGGCAACAAAACGTATTGACTTTCAGTAGATCCTACTCGAGAAAGTGCCACATACTCTCGTCGAGTTAGTTACTCGATGCGCTGTGTGGCGGCCGCCGCCGGCATGTATTTTCATTTAAATTTCATAACATAAAGTATATACATCCTTTTATACCTTTAACCAGATTTAAACACAGCCACAACACTGTACCCCCACCTCTACATATATACACAGAACAGTGTAGCTCTTAAAATGTGAGCCAGCTTTTAAACTAAGAGCCAGTCCACTTTTGAAGGGCGAGCGCACTGTAAACAAGCTTGCCAGTTCTCGATATCAAATTTTATCAATTATTGTATTTAATAAATAATTTCAAAAACAATAAAGATATCTATATAGATATTAATGTACAAATTATTATTAAACTATTTGAAAAAAAGTAAAGGAAAGTACCTCCCCTGTACTAGGTGTCGAAACGAATGAAGTACCGCAACCGATAGCTGGCGGTATATCCACCCAAAACAGTGTCCAAGAGTGTATGTCGAATCACCAACACTATATATTGACACGATTGTTCGGTCCGATGGCGCGATTGGTGGTGTCCTATCTCGCCAAGGGACGTGGGTTCAACATTTTTGTTGGTCCTTTGTTAGCTGTTAAATATGTACTTATGTATAACATCATCGAGTAAATATGTATTCGAAAGAGCCTCATGCATTATCTTTAGATCTTGTGCCTGTTCTGCTTTAACCGACAACGCCACTTGACATTAAGTCCGCCATATGTACATAAATTTTATGTATGTATATATGTACCAGCCATTAGAAGTCTACTGCTAGACATAAGCCTCTCCAAAAAACGAGGTTATTTGCCCGTATTTGAGCTGCACTGTTTCGGAAGGATATGACACCTGGTGCAGTGGGAGGTACTATTCTACACTGCCTACGGTACCTCACGGCACATGTATGTGCAAAAAGTTAAATGAATAAATAAAACATGAATTCCTCTATTGTCTAATGTCCGGAGAGCTTTAATCGACTAATCTCGAAGTCAGGGTCTATGTACGAGATGTGATATCAATTATTTTATTTGCAACCGGCAAGCTTGTCTCACACCACACAGACACATAGGCACATATGTACAATTGTACATATATACTCGGTTATGTAGTACATACCTGTTTGACGGAGGTCTGCTCGCGCCGTTTCTCTATATACCTAGTGTCGGTACCGCTGTCTAGTGAACTGTCTTTGGAGCCGTCTGAATCTCTCTTCTCTGAAACACAGAAGTATGTTATAGGTTATATAGTGCATAAGGGAACCGACAGATGGCGGTATATACGTCTGAAACGAACTGAACGATCAGTTATTTTTTTCGTAAGAAAATGGAAACTGTATATTTTTCTATTAGTATTATCTTATAGGAGAATTTGACTGACTGACCGACTGTCTGACATATCATTGACTGACTAGGAATAATATTGAAATTTTGAACAGGAGTAGCTTCTATAATATACGAGAGCATAAGGATTTTTGAAATTTCACCCCCTTAAGGGGTAAAACGAGGGTGCAAATTGAGTATGAATCTTTCCTGTGTTTGAAGTTATTCGAATGAAATTCAATATAATGCAGACCACATTGTACAAACCTCTACCTCTGTAATTCGAAGTTTTGTTTAAATTTATAAATAAATAGCAATGTTTTTAGAATAATGGCATATATTGCGTTTATTTTTACAAATATGTATGTAACGTTAATCTATTTTGTATATATATTGTCTGCACCACTATATATATACTTTCTGTTTCGTGTAATAGTTGACTGGGAGATAATTGCCAACTGGCATTAAGTCCGCCATTTGTACATATTGTGCAATAAAGTTTAATAAATAAATAAACAAATAAATACATACATATATATTATTTTGAGTGGACGCCGTGTTGATCTAGGGGTGCGATATGACCAATAGTGAACATTAGACGGCTACGATGCGACTCACCAGCTGTGGGGTGTATCCTGGTGGCCCACTTCCCCCGGGCGGGAGGTTCGGGCGCCGGCGTCTCGGGAGCGGCGAGGTCATCCCCCAGGCTCTTCTTAGCCCACGACGGCAGTCTGCCTATGCGGAGGCTGAAATAAAATAATATTCTACATCAATATCATCATATCAGCCATTGAAAGTCCACTGTTGGACAAAGGCCTCTCCAAGAAACGAGGTTTGTTCATGGTTCAGGCAAGCGTGTTGGCAATCGCAGAACGCAGCTTTCCAGACGGGAATGCTGCTGCCCATCCCCGCCCTGACCATTTCAGCTACACTGTTTCGGATGGATATACCGGTTCATAACTACATCTGTCGGTTCTGGTACCTTACTCGCTTCTTACGACAACTAGTACAAAGGGAGGTACTATTATACTCTGCCAGTACCTCATAGCTAAATGTCAATACACAAGTATTTTATTTCAGCCGTGAGGTTTCAGTACCGGGTGTCGTAAGAGGTTGACTAAGGTACCAGAACCGACAGATGGCGGTATATCCATCCGAAAGTGTTGCTCAAATGCACAGGGCGGGGATGGGCAGCAGCATCGCCGTCGCGAAAGCTTTGTTCTGCAATTGCCCATCGCAGTGGTTATGGGCTTAAGTCCCACTTTCTTGGGAAAGCCTATGTCCAGCCGGGTACGAAGCACGGGTGTACCCCCCCCCCCCCCGATCCCTTATATCATATAGGGTATACTGACGTGTAGTCGGGCACGACGGGGGTGGTGAACTGGTGGTCGGGCGGCGTCTCGCGCGGCGGTGACCCCAGGTGCGAGTCCGACTCGCTGTCTAGCCCCGACACGCCGTTGGCGGCGCCCGGCGCCTTCCTGCGGGACGACACCATACTCTCTACTTATAGCATTATGTAACACGTTCACTGCTCATAATAAAACAACTTTAGTAACAAGGAGAACGGTAGCCGAAAGGTATCCAAAACGTCGACCAAAAAAAGTTCAATAAACCGCGTTATGAAGCCGTTAAACGCTTGCCTAGGGCGGCAATTGTGGGCAAAATTCCCACTTTCCAGCAGTGGACTTGCAATTGTAGTACTATATAGTATAAAACAAGTCATTTTCCACTGTCTGTCTGTCCCTATTTATACTTAGATATTGGACACTATGCAACGGATTTTGAAGCGGTTATTTTTATTAGAAAGAAGAAGGTTTATATGTATAAAACAGACGAGATATATCAAAATAATGTACTACTGTATTGTAAACCTAAGAGGTCTAAAAAAATTCTGCGATAGCATATATCTATTTCCTAGAGATAACCAGCAATAACCATTTTTATTTTCACGCACCGCACCGCACCTATGCGAAGCCGGGGCGGGTCGCTAGTGTTTTTATAATAAATAATTATCTAATATATAGAATTCTCGTGTCACCGTGTTCGTTACCATACGCCATCGAAACGGCTCGATCAATTCTTATGAAATTTTATATGCATATTATGTAGGTCTGATTAAATCGGCTAATATCTATATTTCATGTCCCTTAGTGATAATGATAATTTAACCCTAAAATTTTATTTAATTTTTAGACAAAATTATTATTTTTTTATAATGTGGTATCACAAAATATATAACCCTAAATTTTCACCCTTCTTTCACTAAACCTCTATATTTAATAGTTGTTTAAGTAATTTAATAATTTTATATTATTTATATGACAGAACAACGTTTATTCTGACATCTAGTTTTTATATACAATTTTAAAGGTTCCATCAACTCCAACTACTAAGGTATTAAAGTAAACTTTATCACCGTCAGTTTTCCTTGCAGGTTACAATTAACCCTCATCACTGTGACGTCAATAGGGTCAGAGGTCATTTAAGTCAATAAATTTAACTGTGGTAGACCTCATAAAATAGGTCGTCTGCATTGGTACCTCACTCTCGCCTATTTCTACCGCACAGCTGTGTTCGCATTGCTGTGTTCCGGTTTGAAAGGCAGTGAAATTACTAGGTAATGTGGCATAATATCTTCAAGTCACGTGGTTGGCAACGCGTCAATGATATCCTTGTGATATCACTAGAGTGTACCGGCTGCAGTGACGCTTACAATCACGCCGACCTGGCAGTGCCTATGATGAGCTGATAGAAACAGCAACAGTGAGTGGTGAGTATACTGACTTGCCCAGCCGGATGGCTTGCTGCGCGAGGCGCGCGCGCATGGTCACCACCATGTCGTGCGGCACGCGCCACACGAAGATGCAGCCGTCGCCCGACGCCGAGATCAGGTGCTGGCAGTCCGGGGTGAACCTGCGGCCGCGATTTATTTTAATATTGATTAACAGACCAGGAGATGTACTCATATATGTACATCTCGGGGAGTGAAGATCCCCCCCTAAACCCTTTCCCTCAACCCACGAATGGCACTAGAATTAATAATAATAATATAATCATGCAACATCTCATACGTTGACCTGACTCCATGATATGTCGCTTAAAGCACTTGCGTTACAGACAACAGAGGAATCAAAAATAATAATTAAATACATACATGCAACACACAGGCTCAGAACAAACATAAATATTTGTCCTGGATGGGGTTCGAACCCACGAACCTTAGCAAACAAGATAGGATCATCTGCGCCAACAGCAGGCGTGGTGGATGAAAGAGCAAAACTTGCAGCGGAAAAACTGCAGTTACGAACTGTAGCATTTAAGATACGCAGTTTCCAGTGGATATACCGCCATCTGTTGATTCTCACGACACTTGGTACAGGGGGAGGTACTATTCTACAAGGAAGTACATACAACAAGTGGAGTTAATTATCATAAAAGGTTTACCTGAGGCCGGTGACGATCTCGGAATGCCCATACATGGTGGCCATACACTCGCCGGAGTAGTAATCGTACACGCTGAGGATCTTGTCGGTGCTGGAGGTAGCCAGGTATATTCCGCTGTTGTCCAACGCCACCTAGCGGACGATTGACAATTGGAGATTGATAATAATAACAATAATGTTTTAAGCAGTTGAATCATTCTCCTACCTACTCATAACTTTTTTATTCGAATACAAATTTAGTCGTTTTTAAGTTATGCGCATACGCACATTTCGGTGAATCATTATTTATTTATTTAACTTTATTGCACAAAATGTTACAAAATGTACAAATGGCGGACTTAATGCCAGATGGCATTATCTCCCAGTCAACCATTACACAAAACAGAAAAAAATATATATATAGTGGTGCTTTATCTATTTGTATAGATAGATAGAAGATTCAAGACACCAGACGGATCTTAAAATTATGTTTAATGTTAATTCATTAACCTAACCACCAGAGAGGAATCTGTAAGAAAATCTGACTGAACTGACTTGGACTGATTTATTTTTTGTTTGTTTTTATTTATATATATAGTGTAACCGATCGATATCTAGCTGATAAAAATAATGGTGTAGGTATATCTATTAGATGAAATACATACACAATATGCGCTTGCATTTTGTACCTATAATTAATTTTAAGTTATAATTAGCTACAAGTTCTAATGTAAGTGGCAAATTATCTTTTATGAGAAATAAATGTCATTAAATTGAATTTTTATTGCACTTAGTAATATACGCTGAAAAGCCATAGGTATGCATCTCTTCTCCAATCTACAATTATTCATCACCATGTTAGCCATTGGAAGCCCACTGCTGGACAAAGGCCTCCCCTAGAAAGGGAGAATTTTGCCTATAATTGCCGCGCTGGGCAAACGTGTTGGATGGATTGTTTCGGATGGATATACCGGCATCTGTCAGTTCTACCGATCTATCTGAGGTACCGGCAGAGTAGAATAGTACCTTCTTCACAAAAACCAAGAACGGGGGATTATTGCCTATAATTGCCGCGCTAGACAAGCGTGTTGGCAATCGCAAAGCAAAACTTTCGCGACGGAGATGCTGCTGCCCATCCCCGCCCTATGTATTTTATCCACATCGTCTTGGATGGATATACCGCCACCTGTCGGTTCCGATATCTCAATCGCCTTATATAACACATCGTACAGATTACTCTGCCGGAACCTCACGGCAAATTTTATAGACACAAAACTGACTCGCAAATATACAATCCAAATCACAAATATCATACTCAAATATAAATTTAACACCCAGACACAGAACAAATACAAATATTCGTCGTGGGTGGGGATCGAACCCACGGTTCTAGGCGCACAAGTCAGCAAACAAGCATACCGCTTAATGATAAACGTGACCGCAGACTTTAGACGCTCGTGTTATCATCACAACCCAGCCAACCCAGTAATTTCACCATCTCTCTTACCCTTCAGACCGGTACAAAGCAACGAACACTGCTGTTTTCCAGTAGACATAGATGAGAGTGAGGTACCAAAGCAGACGACCTTCATCAGAGGTCTACCTCAAGTAAATGACAATACAATAAGTGAGTATAGGACGAGTCACCTTGATGAGGGTGCCGTCTTCGGCCGTGGTCCCGCGGAAGGTCTTGGTGTGTCGGCCGTGCGCTGCGCTGTACACGCGCACGTTGCGGTCCTGGGGGCAGACACACAACTGTGAGTACGTACAAGGAGGGTATACACCAATTGTATATAGTATGCAAATATATATATATGGTGAGGTGTTAATCGTTAATAATAAAAATAAATGTTAAATAAAAATTAATTTTTACGCAAAGCTGAAGAAATCGCAAGTCACTGGTAGCAAAAAATTTGCTAGAGTATATTAAAAAATAAATTGACAAGAAGCAGCCATTTTAATATATTCCCACGATGGGTAAAGGCTTAAATAACTAACACCCCGTGTACCTCCCCCCCTCATGTAGCCTGACCTGTCCGTGTAGATCGTCCCCCAGAGTACTTCCCCACCCCCTTCCATGTACAGACCCCCCAGTGTATTTGCCCTCTCCCGTAATCATCTCCTCTTTCCGTGTACTAAACCCTCTTCCGTAATCATCCAACTTTCCGTGTACTCATCCCCCTTCCTTGTATTCTCCCCTTCCCCCCCCCCCCACGCCTCAGGTACCTGGCACGCGGTGAGTATATGCCGGCCGCCCGCGTCCACCTCCATGTCGTAGAGCGTGCTGCGGCCCGACACGTTCTGCCCGCGCGCGAACTGGTAACTGCCGTCCTGCGTCTGCGAGTGCAACGTTTATTGATCAGTGGTCACTTCCCGCTGTCTGTCTGTATGTCCCGGGTTATTCCGAATTTAATACATAATATAGTAGAGAAACACTGATAATTTTAGAGGTCTCTAATGTGATGTCGTAAATAAATATATATCGATATTACATAGCAAACGCTGGCTGAACCCGACGACATAGATCAAAATAATGTACTACAGT
The DNA here is from genome assembly GCA_020976665.1 of Heortia vitessoides. Lineage (NCBI taxonomy): Eukaryota > Metazoa > Arthropoda > Insecta > Lepidoptera > Crambidae > Heortia > Heortia vitessoides. Next base: position 1,676,071 of record JACJUM010003053.1, read on the forward strand.
ATTGTACCAGAAACCACTCAACGCTGTACAAATTCTTACGTTACATGCTGGAACAGTATTCCTCATGTTTAAGTTACTGAAGATTGGAAACTTTAAAGCTGTATACTCCATCCACTCACCGTACGAAGCTGCCTGAACAGTATGGTCTTGTCGGCGCCACACGACACCATTTGGAGTCCACTGCCGGAGTTGAGGAACCTCACTGCGGTGATGGAGGACGAATGCTCGTCCAAGGTTTGGAGTATTTGGTAGCCCTGTCATCGGAAATACAAATTTCATCATCTATTGATATTTTGTGGATCGATAAGCACAATAACTTTTTTTGTAGAAAATCATCATTGCTGTAGTGATACATCCACTGTTAGGCATAGACCGTCCCAAGTAAGGGGGGATTTGAGCAAAATTAGCAATTGCAGAGCGTAATTTTTGCTGCCTATCCTCATCCATCAATTATATGATGAAAATGAGTTCGTTGTCTGGATAATCAGTTATAGTGGTGACTCGTAAATCGTTTCTGGAGGTCTATATTTATAATGATAAAGAGTACATTAATGATGCAAATTAACAAGATAATAGTTTTGTTAACAACGATGATGTTTTGTTGATAATATTGATGAATGGTACCGGCAAGGTGGAATAGTACCCACGTGCCAGGCCGCAAGAGGCGACTGAGATACTAGACCAGAGGTATATCCGGCTCAACAACAAGTTCAGCTGAAAGGCAGAGGAGGTGTGGGGGAGGCCGCACCCGCTCGACGAGGAACACGTGCACGAGGCGGTCGCGCGAGGCGGAGGCCAGCAGGCGCGGCGCGGCGGCGTACTCCAGGCACAGCACCTCGGCGTCGTGCGCCTCCAGCGTGTGCAGCAGCGCGCCGCCCGCCGCGTGGATCCACACGTTGCCGGCGCGGTCGCCCGCCGCCACGTGCTGCCCGTCCGGCGACACGCGCACGCACCTGCGCGCACCGCCACTGTCACTGTGTTCTGCCGCGTCGGCCTGCGGTGACGTCATCTACCCACCCCGTTATATAGGTGACGTCACCGAAGTGCCAAAACATAAACGACAGAAACACTAAGAAAAACGTAATCACTAATCGCCCTTTGAGTTTTTTGACGTGACAACGTCTTATAATCTGATGGAGTCGGCTGCTCGCATGAAAAAACATGACTCGTGCGGCGTTACCCCGCTCTGAGTCGTTCCGTTTAAGGCTTGAAGTGCAAGCGAGAGCGCGGTACGAGCGACAAAAAAGCACAATCGGCCCCGCGTTCGGCAGCGTTCGACATCTGTCTCTCTCGTACTCGAGTTAGCGATACGCCCGCGCGGACAGCTGCTATACAATAATACACTTTCATGAATAAAATTAAAACGTTCTTTTAAAACATGCAACCATTCCTTCAGTATTTTCTTATGACGTTGTCACGTTCAGCTATCAACAGTAAACCGACTTTACAGACAATCTATTTTTTTATTAGACCGGGCCGACAACCAAACATACGGTATTACATTCACGTGATAGCAAGCGTCACTACACAAGGATATCACTACCGCCTTGCCAACCTTGTAAATTGAAGATGTTACAACCGGTGAATTCTCTACCTCTTTTTCTGTCAATACATATAAATAAAATCGGACTAGCTGTTTGTAATAATACAATAATTGCTTCTATTTTGTATTTACTGCTGATCTACTTTTATTCCCACACAGAAGTAACAGTAAGCAAGCGTGTTACGGACGCCAGACAACACGAGGCATTAAATATAGACATCTTAAATACGTATATTAAGTACCCAGGCACGGAACAAATACCAATCATATAAATATGTGTTATATTGCTCTTCGACATGATTAAACAAAACTATCTATCGACAATTATGGGCAAAAACCTGAAAGAAGCCTATGTCTAACAGTGAATATTCTACGGCTATTTCTTTATTTAATGAACTTTATTGCACTGAATATAACAAAATTTACAAATGGCGGACTTAATGCCAGTTGGCATTATCTCCCAGTCAACCATTACATAGAGCAAAGAGAAAAATAATACATACAGTGGTGTAGAATACATACAGAGGTGTACAATATATATATATACAAAATGGATAAACGTTACAATACTATAAAGAAGGAAACTTCTTTATCAAAGAGTTAGGAATGCGTTTGGTGGACCGGGGTATAGACCACCGCTCTGGTGCATTTCTGGTGCAGAGGATCTCGCTTGCTGTGCAGCGTGGAAATGCTGCAAGCATTCTGGAGACCTTTGGGTCGGACATGTCTCTTTATTGGAAAGCAAAATTGTCGAATAAATATTTTTTATACGGGCCCGATGGCGCAGATGGCAGTGATCCTGTCTTGTGCACCAGGGATCGTGGGTTCGATTCCCACCCAGAGCAAATATTTATATGATGATATTTGTGTTTGCTCTGTGTATGGGTGTAAAATATATGTATTTAAGTAGTATATTTGTGATTCCTCTGTTGTCTGGCATTCGTAACACAAGTGCTTTAAGCGACTTACCACGGAGTCAGGTTAATGTATGAGATGTTGTGGGAATTTATTATTATTATTATTATTTAATTATATTAATTTAATAATGTGTAATAGAATGGCAAGGAATAACGTTATACACATATTTGTAAAAATAAACGCAATACATGAATACACAAGAAAAATAACGCACATCAGAAATAGGGTCACATAGTTTTGACGGGCCCGATAGAGCAGAGGGTAGTGATCATATCTTGAGCGCCAGGGGTCGTGGGATTGATTCACACCCAGAACAAATTTTGATATAATGACATTTGTGTTTGTTCTGTGTCTGGGTGTTAAGTAGATATATTTATGTAGTATATTTGTAATTTGTTGTCTGGCGTCTATAACACTAGTGTCTTAAGCGATGCGATATATAGCGTATGAGATGTTAAGAGAATTTTTTATTAATGTTAAGGTGGTCATACCTGACTCCGGTCTTGTCGTCGTAGGACTTCGCTTTGTCTTTGTCGTTGGTGGCCGTCAGGTCCACATCCTTGAGGAACTTCAGCTCGGGATCGATGTAGAGAACTTTGCTTAGCTCCTGGAATACAAATCAGGTTTCAGAGTTCGGAGGTCAACAACACAATGTACTAAATTCTTCTTGCGGTTCGTGCTTTTGCAATATTTATAACTAGCAGCCCATCCCGGCTTCGTACGGGTAGACATAAATAGGTACATATATTTAAGTAATAAGAAGATAAAAAATTATAAATGGTATGGTAAACACGGTCTGATTTTGATCGGCATTTCTATCAATTTGTTGAATGTAAAAAGTAGTTATAGTGAGGTAACTACAATAGTTAGACATGTGGTCTCGGGAAGTTTTTTTTGTAGATATTGATATATTCTATAATATTGCCGATTTTTTGTCCTATCATTAATATTCTTCGCAGCGTATGCGATGAAAGATATTTTATGGCTAATTTTTTTACACCTTTGCTTAGTTTTAATAGGAATATAAATATAGCCTATGTTACTCAGTGATAATGTAGCTTTGTAATAAAAAAGGAATTATTTAAATCGGTCTCGTACTTTTTGAGTTTATTCGCTACATACAAAAATACAAATTTTTCCTCTTTATAATTTTGGCGTAGAAGTGTAGATTAAAAAGGTAGACGAAGAATGCTTTTTTTTTGGTTTTTTTCTTAGAAACAAGGGTGCCTTCATCACCAGGGATGCTGCTGCCCATCTCGGCCCGGTAGAAGCCGCTGCCTGAATTGACGTCGGAGTAGCCCAGCAATAGGTTCGTCAGGAAAAAAAATACACAAGACTCACGTTGCTGTAGATGTTGGGCGCGGACGGGCGCAGCTGCCACAGGCGGACCGTGTCGTCGCTGGAGCAGGTGAGGAAGGACCCGGCGGGAAGCGGGCCCGCGCCTACCGCCATGTCCACGCCCCAGATGCACGCCGAGTGGTACAGTGCCGAGTGCGACTTGCCCACCTGCGGGCGGACGGGCGCTATTGTATCTGACGACGGCCACTCGAGCGGACGGGCCGCGGGCCGCGGGGGCACGCGAGTGGCCGTTTCTTTTTAATAAACACCGTGTAGTTTTTTTAAACTGACGAATGCACTACGTTACCAATCATCTAACAAAAAACGATACACAAATTTTCTTTTGAAATTATTGTTCTATATGGACATATATCTGGACAAAGGCCTCCCCAAGAAAAGGGGAATGTTGCCCATAATTGCCGCGCTGGGCAAGCGGCAGAGCGCAGCTTTAGCGACGGGGATGCTGCTGCCCCTACCCGCCCTGTGCATTTGAGCTGCAATGTTTTGGATAGATATACCGCCATCTGTCGGTTCTAGTAGCTTAATAGCCTCTTACGACACCTCTTACGGTACAGAGGGAGGTACTATTCTACTCTGCCGGTACCTCACGGCATAGGCCTCCCCAAGTAATCTCCAATAGGACCGGTTGTAGGCAGCCTGTGTCCAGCGCGATCCTGCGATTTTAGTCAGATCGTCTGTCCATCATGCGAGTGGACGCTCCACGCGTGTGCCAATACGTGGTCTACAGTGGTTCTGCGTATCAAATTTTCTAACAATCTGCTTCATCAGAAAATCTTCTCCAAGCCCTTTTTTATATTAATACAAACTAAGCGAACAAGCACACGGTCCGCTGGGAAACGTGATTGCAGCACAAATATATCAAACATGTCGCCAACCTTGTGAACAGCCTCTCTTTCAAACCGGAACAGCAATGCGAACAACGGCAGTATTTGGCGGTAGAAATAGTTTAGCAACAGGTACCAATGCAGACGACCTTCGTGTGAGCTCTAGCTCAAGTCCATGCCTGCGTGACTCACCCGTTTGATGTCTCTGACGTCCCAGACGTACAGGCTATGGTCGTTGTAAACGCATGTCAGTTTGTGGTTCCTTTCGTCGTAGGTCAGGGCGACCGCGTCGGGATACCTCGCGTTCGGTGGTTGAGTGAACATGTGACTGGAAGAAGACAACATATGTGTTATACTATTATACCAGCCATTGAATAGAGCCTCTCCTGTTAAGGAGGTTTTTTGCCTATAATTTCCGCGCTGGGCAAGCGTGTTGGCAATCGCAGAGTGCAGCTATCGCGACGGAGATGCTGCTGCCCATTTGAGTTGCATTTGTTACGGATCTAACGCCATCTGTCGGTTCTAGTACCTCAGTCGCCTCTTACACCTGGAGCAGTTCTACTGTAACGGTACCTCACGGCAGTGTATTTTTTTTATATAAATATATATGTATGGACATATGTTTGAAGAAAGAAGGACATTCAATGACCAATTTGTTTAAAAGACTCTTCTAACACTGGTTGTCAGGGTAATCGGTCATTTGTGTAAAATTGTAATTAGCAAATCTATATTTATAATTTCTTTTTATTTTATATAAGATCTGAAAGCGCCTATGATTGGCTTATTTAAATAAAGATATATTTTTGATTTTGACTTTGAAAGAACGTGAAATTTAACATTAATAATAAATAAAATCACAACATTTCACACATTGATCTGACACCAAAATAAGTCGCTTAAAGCATTTGTTTTTCAGACATTCAGACACAGAACAAACTCAAATATCTTCATATAAATATTCGTACCGGGTGGGGATCGAACCCACGACCATAGGCACATAAGATTTACACTGTTAAAGTTAACGTAGAGAAGAAATGACTAAATCTTTTTTTTTAAATCACAAATGCATTCAACTAACTATAAAACACTTACGTGTAAAATTAGACAATTAAAAAAATGTACAAAATTTAAGCGTTATGCCATATCGCTGGAATGACGCTGGCATGACGCTGGCATGACGCCCGACGCCCGCGTACCTGATGCTGCGGCCCTGCGCGACGTCGACGCCCAGGTAGTGCGTGCGCGGCAGCGTGGTGACGTACCGCAGCGAGTCGGGCGCGAAGCAGCGCACGATGCCCTCCGCGCAGCCCACGAAGATGTAGTTGGCGCCGATGGCCATGCAGTTCGCGGACGTCGTCTGCGGGACGAACATTGGTTAGCACGACAGCCGTATTGTACCTCTGGAGCGCGCTGGGCAGGCGTGGAAGGTCCACCACAGGACATTTGTCTCCTCAAGATAGGTCTAATTTCGCTTATAAATTCCGCTCCGCGTAGCGGCAACCACAGAGCGTAGCTTCACGTTGTGATTACTGATCCCAATCCCTGCCCAGTGCTTCATATGAACTACACCATTTCAGACTGAACTACTGGAGTTCAGTCTGAAATGGCGGCCAGGGGATTCAAATATAGAGGCAGCGGTCGAAACCGCAGAGCCGGGGAATTAATTATATTTAATTATAGAGTCAGGAGACTGAAATCCAGGGCCAGAGTATTTAAATATTACAGGGAAATTAACTCCAGTGCCAAGAGATTCAAATATGGAGTCAGGGAATTCAAATAACGATTCAGTGGACTTAACTGCAGAGTTAGGGGATTTGAGTATAGAGGTACGGAATTTAAATATAGAGCTAAGGGATATAAATATAAAGCTAGGAGATTTAAATATAAAGTCTGGGGATCGCAATATAGAGCTAAGGGATTGAACTATAGATTAAGGGGTATTTAAATATAGAGCTAGAGTATTTAAATATAGATTCAGAGATTTAAATATAGAGCTAGGCGATTTAAGTATAGAGTTAAGGGATTTAAATATCGAGCTAGGGGATTTAAATATAAAACCATGGGATTTGAATATAGATCCAGGAGGTTGTTCTATAGAGCCAGGAGTCTGAACAACATGACATGGGGACTTAGGCGGGAGGAATGTATAGAGCAAGGAGATGGTTGACTCACCCTGAGCTCGACCCACTTGTCAAGCAGGCGGCGCGCATTGAACTCGCACAGCAGGCCGCCGCGCGTGATGGCGTACGTGCTGTCGGCCGCCGCGCCGCGCCCGCACACCACGTCGCAGAACTCGTTGTCCTTCTGCTCGCCCAGGATGGCCGAGCGGCCCATCAGCGGCACCGGCTCCTTGAACTGGAGCAGACACACGCACTAAATTAACACCACACCTCGCGCTCTCCTAATACCACACTTGAGTCAGAGGCGAGTAGCTTGACGACAGGGATATCGAGCTATAGAGGTTTAAAAATCCAAAACTCTCCACTTGTTACGATCTTGGCATACCTCCCTCGCTTCCCTTACTCGCAATAGTCCTATCATGCACGCTCGTTTATTCTCGGTACTTCTGACCTGACCCTTCTTTAATACTTCTTCTATCTGGTTAAGATAGGTTCGCCTCGATCGTCCTATACCAACTCTGCCATTCCCTTCCGCTCTACATATTTGAGCAGTTATTCTACTTTCATCCTTCCTTCTACATGTCAAAACCATCTCAACCTTTCTCCATCGTCATCACAACAACATCTTTTCCACTAAATATATACATACATATTAAGATATCTGTTTTATTTCTTCAATTGATTCCCTCACCTTAGCACTCCTAGAATACTCCAGATACCAGAACTTCACGTGCCTGAAGCCAACCGTAACGAAGTAGTTCCCGTTCTCAGAGAAACTGACCGCCTTCACCCGCGATGACACCTAGAAGAGAAACGTTTGTTCATTGAAAACCCAGTATGTGCCCTATTTCGTCGATGGTACTTCAATACTGCGTATGTAGCTTAAGTTCATAAGGTCCATTTTCCATCTTTTCTCATTGAATTTTCAACTTTATTTGCAACTGCTACTCACGCGGTATTCACGATTACGGGATTCACGACCATCGACGAATTATACCCTTCAATATATCTAAATGTTGCTGCAAAAATATGCAGATACTAAAATTTTAGTGAAACAACATCAATATGACGTCATAATATATATTAAATATAGATATATTTAGTGTCTTGTGTGCCGGGAGGTACCAGAGTAGAATATACCTCCCTCTGTACCAGGAGTCGTAAGAGGCGACTAAGTTACTGGAACCGACAGATGGCGGTATATCCATCCGAGACAGTGTAGCTTAAATGCATGGGCATGGCATCCCGTTGCAAAATCTGCGATTTACGCAACAATTATGGACAAAATTCTCCCTCTTTTGGGGCGGCCTATATCCAACAGTGGACTTCCAAGGGCTGTAATGATGATGATAATGATGTCTCTTCTGATTCATTCGGGTCATTAGGGTCATCAGTATTATTAATATAATACAATGTAGTACTTTATAGTTCTCAATTACAATTGTTTTATTTCATATAGCTGTACCCCCAACATCGTCCACGTGGAATATTTTTTTTTTTTGATACTATACCTCTTTACTTCAACTTATATAAACTTTGAATGTCATGTTTATTTATATCGAACCAATGGTCTGAAAAATAATTTTCAAGTTTCTAGCTCCAAAAATAGCGATACTCTTATACAACTTTTCACCCCCCCTTTCGACCCCTTACAGCCCTTATTTAGAATTTAAAAATAGCCCATGTCCTTTCTCAGGGTCAAAAGATTGTCTGTGCCAAATTTCATCAAAATCGGTTTAGAGGTCTAAGCTGAAAAAGCGTAACAGACTGACAGAATTACTTTCGCATTTATTATATTACGCAGGGATTTTTTACGATTTGAAAGTGCCAACTCAAATAAAGAATATTTTATATAAACTTACTTACTAAAGATTTGATATAAACTGACAAGCCGTATCGCTTGTATGACACAATCCGACCCGATAGACGTTGAACTATCCTAACTATACGTATACATCATCATAGTAGCCGAACACGTCTACATCTGGACAAGAAGAGGGGAATTTGCCCATAATAACCGCGGTGGGCAAAGTGGTGGCAAACGCAGACCACAACTTTGCGACGGGGATTGCTGACCATCTTTTCCCTCCCTGTGCATTTGTGCTGCACTGTTTCGGTTGGATATATGTACCGCCGTCTGTCGGGTCTGATACGTTAGTCGCCTCTTACGACACCTGTTGCAGTGGGAGGTACTATTCTACTCCGCCGGTACCGGAACCGACAGGTGGCGGTATATCCCTCCGAAGCAGAGTAGCTTAAATACTTACCTATCCCAGTGAGTTTTATGTCAAACAGTGGACTTTAGATAGCTGATATTTTATGATGAATACAAACAGATACAAAAAGCCTTTCTCTTTGAACATGCTTTATTTTACGATCATTTGGGGTATATGCGCCACAGTTTGAGAGCCACTTATATATAATATACAGTACATACCTTATTGCTAGCTAGTTTGAGGTTGGCTCGCCAGTCCCACACGTTGACAATCATGTCGTGCTGAGATCCCACGGACACTAGATACTTGGATGATCTAGAAAACGCCTGCAACAAATTATTATATATAAGTAAAATTGTAGTGTCTGTTTGTAGCTGTCTGGATCCGATGGCGCAGTTGGTAGTGATCATATCTTGTGCGCTATACGTCGTGGGTTCGATCCCCACCCTGGACAAATATTTATATGATAATATTTGTATTTGTGTCTGGGTGTTAAATAAATGTGTAAGTAGTATATTTGTGGTTCTTTTGTTGTCTGATGTCCGTAACACAAGTGCTTTTAGCAACTTATCACGGAGTCAGGTCAATGTATGAGATGTTGTGTAAATTTATTTATTTATTACTATTATTTGAGGTAATTTCTGAAACGGCTGGACCGATTTTGATGGGACTTTTACTGGCAGATAGCTGTTATATTGACAATTAATAGAAAAATATACGTCTTGAGAGCTTCTATTGCGAGCGCTGCGAAACGGTTAAACATATGCAAAAATAATGTAAGAACGTAAACGAAGTCGCGGGCACAGCTAGTAATTTATCCTGGCTAGACAATTCCAGAGTGGTTCCAGAGTTACCAAGACTAATAATTATTTACGCCATATCTTAAACTTAGATCTGGCTGGAAAATAAGTCGCTTAAACACTTGTATGGCGGATTAGACAACAGAGGAAACACAAATGTAACACTTAAATACATATATTTAATACACACACACACAAAACAATCATAAATATCATCATATAGGTAAATATTTGCTCTGGGTGGGAATCGAACCCACGACCCCAGGCGCACAAGATGGGATCACTACCATCTGCGCCATTGGGCCCGTCAAAACGTCTTAACTATGTATGTATAACATGAAAAAATATTGCCACCATAATTATAATAATAAATTAACACCACATCTCATACATTGAGATGGCTCCTTGATGAGTCGCTTAAAGCACGCGTGGTACGAACAGCAAACACCAGAGGAATCACGATTATACTACTTAAATGAATATATTTAAAACCTAGACACAGAACAAATACAAATATCATCATTTAAATATTTGTCCTAGGTGGGGATCAAACCCACGACCATTGGCGCACAAGATATAAACTATGTCATCTCTCAATTTCGATAGAACTATACACAGTAAGAAATAAAAATGGTTTCAGTAGCTTAGATGTTCAGCCCGGACAAACAACGTGACACAAAATATTTATGTATAACATACATATCACGCGTGTGTCCCCTCGGGGTGTATATATATACAGCCTACATATAGTCATACAGCCCTTAAGGTACGAGCAGAGTAGAAAAGTACCTCCCAATGTACCAGGTACCAGATCACGGTATATTTATTCGAATCCCTGCAGCCCATATGCACAGGAAGTTCTCAGACTTAGACTTCTGCTATTGCCGGAATGATGTATCTTAATTTCTCCGTGGCGTGTGGTAAAGGCGGAGTAGAATAGTATCCCCTGTACCAGGTGTCGTAAGAGGGGACTGAGGTACTGGGACCGACAGATGGCGGATAACCATTCGAAACAGCGCAATTTGAAATACTACAGGGTGGAGATGGGCAGCAGCATCACCGATGCGAGAGCTGCGCGCTCTGCGATTATTAACACGCTTGCCCAGCGTTGTAATTATGAGCAAAAATCCCCCTTTCGTGAGCAGGCCTATGTCCAGCAGTGGACTTCCAACTATCTGTATAACAATGATACTTTAGAGCGAACAGTTCAATTGAAATAGACAATAATAATTATAATATACTCTTTATTGTACACAGCAAATTACATAAAGAAAAACAAGAATATAAACTATGATACAATTGGCGGCCTTATCGCTTAGGGCGATCTTTTCCAGGCACCCTTGGTTAAACAAAGAATAACGTGATAGGGCAGTTTAATGTGTACTACAATTTCATCATATATATATATATATATATATATATATATATATAACAAGGAAAGGCTTGTTACACAACCAACCGCAACAGTATTGCAAATCAAACAATCAATAATTAGATCCACTCGTATACAGTTCCAGATTAAGGGACATGTTAATTTCATCATCGTATCAGCCATAGACAGTCCACTGCTGGAAATTTGCCCATAATTGCCGCGCTGGGCAAGCGTGATGGCAACCGCAGAGCACAACATCGATGAGGATGCTGCTGCCTATCCCCATCCTGTAGTATTAAATTTGCGCTGTTTCGGATGAATATACCGCCATCTGTTGGTACAGTTCTCTCAGTCGCCTGGTACACAGGAAGGTACTACTCTACTCCGCCAGTACCCCACTGCGGCAAGTAAATTTACTTCAATTAGATACTGGTCACTAGCCGCGATTTGCTCTGCGTATTCCGTAAGATCCATGGAGAGATTAAGATACATCGCTCCGGCTATAGCAGAAGTCTACATAATCGTCTTTCCCGAAACTAAGAACAAGTTATCATAACAGCCATTTGAAGTCAACAGCTGGACTTGCCCAGCTGGATGGCTTGCCCATCGCAGAGCGTAGCTTCGCGACAAGAATGCTGCTGCTTATCCTCACCATGTTGCATTTGAGCTACATTACATCGATTGGAAATACCGCCATCTATTCTACTCTGCCGGTACCGCACGGTACTAACAAGTATTGTTGATTATATTCGGCGGGCCCAATTGCGCGGAAGACAGTGATCGTATATTGAGCGCGAAAGGTTGTAGTAGGCTCGATCCTCACCCAGAACAAACATTTATTTGACGAAAATTTGTGTTTCTTTTGTGTGTTCTCTGTAGTTTGATGTCTGTAATAATAATCCTTTAAGCAACATAAATATCTCGGAGTCAATGAAGATGTTCAGTGGATGTATGTATATTCTCTGATCAAATAGAAACCAACAATAATTATTTACACGCCAACCATTTTACGATTATTTAAAATTATACATTAAACTTCTACATTTGTTAAAATAATAATATATCATCGAAACATCGAATATCTGTGCGAGGCCGGAGCGTTAACTAAAAAGGCAATGGTTTTTACAACTGGCTCATCAAAATCCAACTCACCACACAACTGACTCCATGTGTGTGACCAGGGAACTCTCCAATCTGCACCGCGCCCGAAGCCGTCGGGTCCTGGAAAAAGGAGGGCAAATCAATTACTCAACAATCGTAGTATCTATATGACTTCCTGATACAATTCCACACCGTCTAGTAACAGATCATCACACAAGCCAATCGTAGTCCACTGCTGGACATAGGCCTCCCTAAGAAAGGGGGAATTTTACCCATGCTTTTGGCATATCCCGTCCTGTGCATTTGAGCACTGTTCTGCATGGATATACCGCCATCTGTCGGTTCCGGTACCTTAGTCGATCCGATCCGATCAAGTAAGGCCAATTTTTTTTATTAGACCAGCTCGACAAACAACCATACACTCCGCGTGATAGTAAAAGTCACTGCAACCTATAAACGCACATAATATCACAAGGTATCGTATCGCATATCTTCAAATCACAATTATGTCACATTAACCAGAAATTGTACTACCTATTTGACCCTTCAAGCCGAAACTCAGCAACGCAACACTGCCATTTCGTGGTAGAAATAGGTGAGAGTGAGACGAATGTAGACGACCTTTGTATTGCTCATTTGTGTTTGACAGAAGAAGCATGGAAGCAGGTTCAATGCGAAATGAAGGCATGAAGTAGACCACAAACAAATGTCAGCATTGGTAACTCACTCTCGCCTATCATTCTACCGCCAAACATTTTTGCATTGCTGTGTTAATAAAGGGACAGAGGCTTCTTCAAATTAAAAAAGTTGGCAACGCGCTAGTAATATCCTTGTGATAATCCTTAAATAGGGATCTATGCAGAATAAAACTGAACGACAGGTTTTAGGAGCGAGACGATACAAGCGCAATGCGAAAGACATGACTGTTATCATTGATACAATCCTGTGGGTAGTTGGGAGTTTGCAGAAGCTTAGTAAAGAAAGTCCTTCTCACCTGCAGATCCCACACCCTGACCGCAGGCGCGTGGCCGCACTCTCCCGTCGCGAGATACCTGCCATCTGGTGAAAACGCAACGCAGGTGACGCTCTTCCGCGACGCGTTCAACACGTGCGACTGCCTGTTCTTCCTCACGTTGTACAGGACCACAGTGCATCTGAAATCAATGGAGAAACCGTGATTTAATATTTTTTATATAATAACAATAATAAAAATGTAGGTGTGGATGTGTGTATATATGGTCTATTATAATACAAGGTTTGTTGATACAACACATTATTTACGCACACATTACATAAATACCAGAATATGAAGCTATACTGTACACAGTATACAAGGCGATAATCCCACGATAATAATCATCGTACCAGCTATTGTGATTCCACAGCTGCACATAAGCCTACCCAAAGAAGGTTACTTGCGCGTTGGCAATCGCAGAGCGCAGCTATTGCGACGGGGATGCTACGGCCCATCCCTGTCCTATGCATTTTAGCTGCACTGTCTCGGATGGATATACCGCCATCTGTCGGTTGTGGTAACTTAGTCGCCTCTTACCACACTTGGTGCAGTAGGTGTTACCTGGTATGTTGCTCGCCACGAGGTACCGGCAGAATAGAACAGTGTCTCTCTCTTAGTGTCGTATGAGGCGACTAAGATACCAGAACCGACAGATGGCGGTGTATCAAACTGAATCAGTGGGGCTCAGATGGACTGGGCGGGAATGGGCAGCAGCAACACGCTTTACCAGCGCGGCAATTATTGGCAAAAAACCTTCTTTTTTGGAGAGGCCTATGTCCAGCTGTGGACTTCCAATGGCCGCTATGATGATGATTGTGTGATACATGATGACACAAAATGACACAAAATGTGATAATATAGTAATAAATAAGGTAAATAACAATGATTTGTGCATTTAATTTGTTGTCAAATTGTTTATAGTTTTAATGACGCTTTGAGAGTAATTTAATAACGAATATTTTGAGTATGAAGTTGTGTTCAAACCAGATTGTTTCGCGCAAAAAACTTATACAAGGCATAATCAATAGGCAGACTTTTTGTGTCAATCGGACGGAGATTCCATGGTGTTCGCGCCTCCCCCCTACCTCTACCACCACGGCTGTGTGGTCTATGGGACCGTGAGAAGGCAACAGTACCAACATAAGTGTGTTACCCATCGAGCATAGTAATGAGGCGCGGATGAGACGTGGTGACAGACTTAGCGGGACTTACTTGGACATTCATCGCCTTGTTAATTAAGAAGCATATAAAACATGAAGTGGTAAATCAAGACACGCGGCAGCATGTCAGCCAAGTTCAAAAAAGAGCTGGAGACGCAGCAGCCGTGTGTTTTAATAAATTTTTATAAGCAAACTATTTGTTTAATATACAGAAAATAAGTTGATTAGCCAAATATGGGATATGTATAACTAGCCAATTTGATCATTAGAGTTTTGCGTGTTAATTTTATTTTACAATGTCGTATGTTCTTATAAATGAATTTCAAGATTATCTACAGAACTTGGCACCCATTTAGATATCAATTCTTTTATCGGAAAAGTCAACAACCAAGCATTTGAACTTGGCCCCATTTTTACACATTTATGTTTGTGATGGGATTCTATATTACATGAGGAACAACTCATACAAAAGGTCGTCTGTATTAGCACTTTCACCTATTTCTACCGCTAAATAGCAGTGTTCGCATTGCTGTGTGTTCCTGTCTGCAGGTTGAGAGAGGCAGTGAATTGACTGGGTAAATGTGCCATTGTATATTCATTTTACAGGCATGGCGACACAATAGTGTATATCTTTGTGAT
The DNA here is from genome assembly GCA_020976665.1 of Heortia vitessoides. Classification (NCBI taxonomy): domain Eukaryota; kingdom Metazoa; phylum Arthropoda; class Insecta; order Lepidoptera; family Crambidae; genus Heortia; species Heortia vitessoides. The sequence continues at coordinate 1,691,138 of JACJUM010003053.1, forward strand.
GACACGAGCGTCTTCAGGCTGCGGTCACGTTTATCATCAAGCGGACCGTGTGCTTATTTGCTGGCTTTACAAGACATAAAAAGTCCAATGAATATTTGAGAAACCTAGATCAGAAATAGCAAAACAGTTATTCCGTTTGATGCCACTTCCAAATCTAGCAAAACGATCTTATATTATTATCATTATATATAACACAGTCAATTGTAGCGTACTTGTGAAAGGTAAAACCTCATAAATGTAAAGATATACAAATAAATAAATTCACACGACTTCTCATACTTAGACGTATGAGAAGTCGTCTTCCAAGATAAATAGCTGAAAGTACTTGTGTAACGGATATCAGACAACAGGGGAATCACAAATATAATACTTAAATACATATTTAACACCCAGAAACAGTACAGACACAAATATTCATCAAATAAATGTTTGTCCTGAGTGAGGATAGAACCCACAAACCTGGTAATGTCCCTATCTTAAGTAACTTACATTTGTAAGCCGAATATTTGTGTTTGTTTTGTGTCAGGGTGTTAAAAAATGCATTTAATTAAAATTTTAATACCTCTGTTGATATCCATAACATAAGTATTTTAAGGTACTTATCACGGAGTCAGTTCAATAAATAATGTTTTTTTTTCTGTAAAAAAGCATGCTTGTAAAAATAAAATAACCTATTCAAATTGGTGACGTATTATAGTTAAGAGCAAGCCCTCTCTACGTCCCAACACTGCGTCCGCACGCTTAGTTCCAGCCAGCCTGCTCGTGCGTCGCTTACGTGACTGTCAATACGACGCCACTAGCTTCAAGTATTTCGTGGCGTGCGTCGTGTATATTCATGACTAGCGCCCCACCCCGAAGCCGTGGTGTATCAAAGTAGAACAGTACCTCTCTCTGTACCAGTTGTCGTAAGAGGCGACTGAGATACCGGATTCGACAGCAGTATATCCATCCGAAATAGCGCAGCTTAAATACTATAGGTTGGGGGTGGGCAGCAGCATCCTGGTCGAGAAGTTGCGCTCAGCGATTGCCACCACGCCCGCCAAGCGCGGTGACATGACAATGATAATGATTATGATGATGATATCCCGCTCCAGCTTCGAACGGGTGGACTACTGTTCTAAACATTTGAGTTAAACATATAAATAGGGATCGGCTAAATGTGATCCTAGTCATGAAAATATCTATCAACATAATACAAAAATAAAATATTTGTGGAATCATGTTTTTTTCGTTTCGTCTAGAGCACGATGCAAAAACATCAGCAAAAGTAGATTATCAAATAATAGTTTGTAAAATTATCAATTTATCTAGTATAATTCTGTCAAATGATTTGGACATCTTGAAGTTAATTGTTATAAACATTTTATTGAAATATACAGGATAAAGTTTCAAATCATTATAAAAAATTCTAAAAACTACAAAACGGTTATTGAATCGACTTCTAGCAGTATACAATTCAATCCGAAGTTTTAAAAGGGGAGAAATTCTTCAAAGTTTTCGTTACATATGACATTGTGTTATCTCTATTATAAATTAATTTTTCATTTTGTTGACCAATTCGAAATTGTAATATTTAATGAGAAAAATTACGCATTTTCTCCTAATAAAATCACCTTTTTACGGCTTTTCACAAGAGTGTTATTGTCTTTCTTGAGAACGGTTGCGGAAATGTAACCGAAACGTCAAACAAACACTATAACATATAAAATAAACCGCGTTTTCAAGCCGTTTAATAATGCTATGATTTTAAAGTGCTTGTAATGAACCCACTTAAATAAAGTTAATCTGAATGTGCCCCCCCAACTACAAACGCTGCACCCAAATAACATGAAAAATTCATACTCGATTACCGCATGTCATCCAATTAAAGTAATGCAGTCAAGCGGCCATATTGGCTCGGCGGCGTATCCGTTTCCGACCGGCTGATGGATTGATGCGGACGCTTTTTACATTTATACATCGCGCGCTTTAATGCCGGAGGGGAGTTAAGATATACATTCTAATAACGAGGGGGTCAAAGTTTATTATAATATACTAGAGACCCGTCCCGGCTTCGTACGGGTAGACAGTCTGAATTTAATTATATTCTTCTAATAATGCTCTATGCTGTGAGGTACCGGCGGAGTAGATTGGTACTTCACCCTGTACCAGGTAAGTGGCAATTGAGGTACTGACAGGCGGCGCTATACCCATCCGAAACAGCGCAGCTTAGATACTACAGGGTGGGGATGGGCAGCGGTATCCTGGTCGCGAAGTTGCGCTCTGCGATTACTACCACGCATGCCCAGCGTGTAAATTATGGACAAATATCCCCTTTTCTTGGGATTTTCTGTGGCTGATATCGATCTGTGACGATCATATTCTTGAAAATCTTTCACCCATGATCCAACCCAGAATCAAAAATTTCACAGAAAGAAATCTCTTCTGTTCTAGCGTTGAGGTTGGGGGTTGAGGGTTGGGGAGCGGGATTAGCGTTATTGTCAGTATATCCATTCGAAACATAATAACGCAAATGCACAGGGCGGGCATGTGCAGCAGTTTCCCTGTCGCATTATTCTAATAAATACTAGCTGTGCCCGCGACTTCGTTCGCGTGAAATAGTTTTTTTCGCTACCACACCTCTTTACCTCAACTTATATAAACTTTGAATGCCATGTTTATTTATATCGAATCAATGGCCTTAAAACAAATTTCAAGTTTCTAGCTCTAAAAATAGCGATGCTTTCATAAAACTTTTCATCCCCCCTTTCGACGCATTACAACCCTTATTTCGAATTGAAAAATAGCCCATGTCCTTTCTCAAGGTCCAAAGATTGTGTATGCCAAATTTCATCAAAGTTGGTTAAGAGGTTTAAGTTGGAAAGCGTAATAGACAGACAGACAGAGTTACTTTCGCAATTATAATATTAGTAGGGATTATTTATTATTCTTACGCGAACAGCAAGTACGCGGGTGAAATCGCGGGGTGCTATACACATGAAAAATGGTATACAAACAGCAATAAACCAACCTACCCAACTCTGTCAAAACTTCCCAATCGATATTAATCTGTAATGGTGAAATATAGAGTTCAATATTGAGTGTAAAAATTTAACAGATTTGGGTAAGTTAATCTGTTGCGTACCGTACATAGTTCACATAGTGAATTAAAAGAAAGGCATTGTATCTTGCGAGCTGCAGTCGACACAATGAAGCCGCGCGCGCGCTCGTCACGCCCGCTACGTCTCGCCCGAAGGGCTGTCTACTTACAAATGATACTCTCTCGCTCCAAGCTCCTTCCTATCACTCTTCATAATCATACAAGCCCTTTGAAGTCCACTGCTGGACATGGGGCTCTCCAAGAAATGAGGAGTTTAGCACATAATTGCCGACAAAGATGCTGCTGCCCATCCCCGCCCAGTGTATTTAAGCTGCACTGTTTCGGATGGATATACCGCCATCTGCCGGTTCTGGTACCTTAGTCGCCTCTTACGACACCTGGTGCAGGGGAAGGTACTATTCTAATCTGCCGGTACCTGCCGGTACCGGTGCCGGCAAACCCATCACTCTCGACTTTTAACTAACTCTTTTATAATAACAACTATACATACGACTCCGGAATGCTATTCCGTTGAATATTAAGCGATCCCCAAAAAAATTCATCCTGAAACACTGTCTCCGTACTCTCTTTACTGATGCTGCTTCTCTAACTTTATGATACTTCTTCTGATGTAATGTAATTTCGTGTAATATCTGCTAATATTATTATTTTGTTATTTCATATGTATGTATTGCGTTTATTTATACAAATATAATTATTGGGTGGCGGATTAGTAAGTTAAAGTGGCAGTGGACAGGGCATTTGGTACGCAGAACCAATCGCCGATGGAGTCGTAACGTTCTGGAATAGAGACCACGTACCGGCAAGCGCAGCGTAGGGCGTCCACCCGCAAGATGGTAAGACGATCTGACTAAAACCGCAGGATCCGCGCTGGACACAGGCCGCATACAACCGGTCCTATTGGAGATTACTTGTTTGAGAGGCCTATGTCCAGCAGTGGACGTCTTGCGGATCTTATGATGAAGATATATAATGATTATCTTTTTTTATATAGATAGATAGAGCACCACTATATCTTTTTTTCCTGTTTCGTGTAATGGTTGACTGGGAGATAATGCCAACTGGCATTAAGTCCCCCATTTGTAAATTTTGTCACATTCTGTGCAAAAAAGTTTAATAAATATATGTTCGCGTATGTAATTACCCTTCCTGTCACAGTATGGAGAAACAATACGTATATCACTAGACGACCGAGGCGAACATACCTTAACCAGGTAGAAGAGGTATTAAAGAAGGGCCTGGTCAGAAGTACCAAGAATAAACGAGCGTGCATGAAAGGATTAATGCGAGCAAGGGAAAAGTTACGAACGCACACACACATACCACATTGTCTGCCATGAGGCGAGCCCGATTTGCGCAGATGGTAGTGTTCCTATCTTGTCTGCCATCGGTCGTGGGTTCGATTCCCATCAAAGACAAATATATACATGATGAATATTTGTGATGGCTCTGTGTCTGTGTGTTAAAATATGTATTTAATTATTGTATATGTGATTCCTCTGTGATTTATAATGTCCATAACACGCGTGTATTAAGCGACTTTTCTCGGCAATATATGACATGTTGCGTGAATTTATTATTAACATTACAGCTGTCATTCTAATCAAGCCATATTTAACGGACAAAATTTAGTAAGGGCGACCACAGCAGACAACCCTAAGTGGCCGGGTCGGCGACCTCCAATGTCACATCCGTTTCCGCAACTCCAACAGCTTGCCTCTGACGTTTCACTTGACTGATTGATATTTAATCTTAACTTTTACTATTAGGTAAACGTAATTAGAGATTCGTGAGCTTCATTGGCGCACCGCTGCGGCACGGAGCTCCGTTATGCGAGGAGGGTCCCGGGTTACCGACAATCTGATAATAGTAATGTAGGCAATAAGTGTTGATGGATGAAAGTAGAATTACAAAGGTAATTTAAAGGGAATTCAAGTTACGAAGAATTTAAGTATTGCTGAGAGGTAACGGCAGATTAATACCTCCCCCTGTACCAGATGCCGTAAGAGGCGACTTAGGCACCAGAACAGATAGATGGCGGTATATTTATCCGAGACAGTGCAGCTTAAATGCATAAGGTGAGGATGGGCAGCAGCATCCCCGTCGCGCAAGCTGCGCTCTGCGGCAATTATGGACAGAAATCCCTGTCTTGGGGAGGTGGTAATCCAACAGTAAACTTCCTAAGGCTTATTTATTTATGTATATATTTTTTTTATTGGACCAGCTCGACAAAAATGAATACAGTCCGCGTGATAGTAAGCGTCGCCGCAGTCCCAACCCAAATCCAAAGCCTTTAACAGCCTCATAATACATAAATGGAGCCTCTGTACCCCAATCGATGCGAGAACCACACCCATAGGCGCGCCCCCCGACGCCGCTCTCGTGTTTCGTGTCGCACGTAACGGCGTGCCTTTATTTATGGCGAGACTTTTTAATAACTTCCAGTTTCTAAGGGACCCCCGTCCCGCTAATAACAGCTAGACAATCGTTAGACTCGGTTTGAAATAAAGATGTTTTACACTAGCGACCCGACTCGACTTTGTCCGGGTATTATTGAATGGATGCTTGTACGATCGACTACACTTACACATCAATAAGTCTCGAGACTAAAAATACATTTTTTTTTAATCATCAACACAATCACCTTTTTGTGTGATACTATGGTTCTCAATTTTTCAATACCATGTTTATAAAAAAAAAATATCTTTCGCTTCAAAATAAGCTTCAGTTTCAGCGATGACCACCTTTTGCATTTTTTTTAAGATCAGCAAAGAGCCAGTAGTCATTGGAGGCTAAATCTGGCGAGTATGGGGGGTGGGGAAGCAGACCAAAGCCCAATTCGTTCAATTTTGCCATTGTTTTCATTGACTTGTGGCAGGGTGCATAACATAGGGCCGTGGGGTACCGACAGAGACCCAATATATTTGGAGATGGGATCACTACCATCTGCGTTATCGGACCTGTCGACAATAAGAGGGACAGTGCTTGGACATTTTGTTTATCCGCCCGATAGCATAACCTCTATAAATCTCTCCGTCGCCCTCTCACTGGCACTTTACTCTCAAATAACAGCAATAATAAACTTTATTTCTCTTACCACAACTTAGTACAAGTAGCGTCAGAAGTAGATTAACAGCTGTTGTGGAAGACAAGAGTCCAAGGTAAGCAGAGAACTGCTTGTATTTCAGATCACCAGGCCTTCCATCCCATTTTTTATTATTAATAATATATATAGATAAACTTCAAATAGGCCGTGAGGTACCGGCAGAGTAGAATAGTACCGCCCCCTGTACCAGGTGTCGTAAGAGGCGACTGAAGTACTAAAACCGACGAATGGCGGTATATCCATCCGTATAAATGCAGCTCAAATGTACAGGGCGGGGATGGGCAGCAGATTCCCCGTCGCGAAAGCCGCGCTCCGCGATTGCCAACACGCTTGCACAGCGCGGCAATTATGGGCAACATACTTCCTTTCTTGGAGAGGCCTATGTCCAACAGTGGACTTTTACCCGCTGCTATGATGAAACTTCAAATACATACACTTCACACACACGCTATCGTAGAGCAGTGCACCGTGTTCGCCGGCAAACAAGTTTTAAAATGCAAATACGAGACAGCCCTCGGGAGATTGCCATCGAGCCCGCTCAGATCCCGCGATCCCGATTGAGACCATAGCCAAACGCGCGGTAGCCGCCTCGGGATACGCGGGTGAAATCGTACACTTGCTCATAAATGAGCGACCTCGCCCCCTCTTCCAGGGGCGCCGGAATTCACGTCCGAGTGGTCGTGGTGGAGCAATAGTTATGTCCGACAGATCATTATCCGTATCCATAAACCGTAGAGTGCGCAGTTGTGCAAGCTAACATTTCTTCGACATGACCGTCTGACCGAAGTCTGGCGTCAAATTCCAACCCAAGGGCGCCTCTGAAACTAGACCTAGGCTTGGGTGGTCATCATTGAGGGAAAGTTATGCGAAAAATGCTGTAGAAGTAAGTGAGAGTAAGGTACTAATTGATATTACCGTTATATATGCTCTACCTCAAGATGTGAACTATAATGCGAGGCATACTCATCAATGCACTACGCAATAATAGTCAATAATGCTCGTAATGTCACATTACAGGCAAACGCTTCAGGCAGAAGATACGCCGAAACCCCGATGACGTCACAATACATCATTCCATAATTCAAATCGCACCGTGCAAAATACCAGCGCATCATTCATTCACTCCACGTCTGACCTCCATCCGAAACCACTGAATGAACGGTCAACCGTACGACCGGGGTCGACGACCCGGCGCCATTGAGGTAATTATGTAATTGCTTCCGATCCGTAATGACGGATGATTTTACTCTTTATATACATACTATGCAAAAATAGACGCACGTCCCGTTAAAGATGATAGCGGATCTTAACCAGCGAGTTTCCAACCTAGTGATTATAATCAACACCATATCTATAGGAGGTAGCCTTCACACCATCAGCCATTGGAAGTCCACTGCTGGACATAGGCCTCCCCAAGAAAGGGGGAATTTTGCCCATAATTGCCGCGCTGAGCAAGCGTGTTGGCAATCGTGGATAGCAACTTTCGCGACAAGGGTGCTGCTGCCCATCCCTGCCCTGTGTACATGAGCTACACCGTATCGAATGGATATATCGCAATCTGTCGGATCCTGTACCGTAGATGCCTCTTAAATTAATGATATTTCACACATCTCATAGCCATCTCATACATCGACTTGACTCCGAGGTAAGACACTTAAAACACTTGCATTTCGGACATCAAGACAAGAGAGGAATCACAAATGTAATAATCAAATATATATTTTTAACACCCAGACACAGAGCAAATACAAATATCATATAAATGTTTGATGAGCCCACGACCCTTGGCACATAAGCTATAATCACTAACAGCTGCGCCATCGGGCATTTTAATTCAAAAAATAAATTCGTCTACAAATACTTGCATATATATTCAATCCTGTAAACTAAAACCCAATGTCTGTTACGTAAACCGCATACGGAACTTCGCGAACCATTTAAGAAGCGAAGCAATTTCCCGAAATACCTGCTTCGGAAATAACATTGCCCTTTGTCGAGGCCGAGGCTGCATAACTTGGAAATGGATTGGAAATGGTGGGTAAAGTAAGCTTTATTTATGACTGTATTTAACACAAACCTTATTCTCACAATACATTTATACTATAATATTAAGGTCTGAGTTGAGAAGCTTATATTTTTATGAAGTCAGCAATCAAGCATACAGTCCACTTGATGATAAACGTGATCCCAGCCTATAGACGAATTCCATCACAAAGTTATCACTAGTGTTTCGCGAACCTTGCGAACTGAAGATACAATGTCACATTTACCCAGTAATTTCACTGCATCTTTCACCCTTCAAACCGGAACACAGCAATGCGAACACTGCTATTTGTTGGTAGAGTCGAGAGTAATGAACCAATGCGGACGAAATTTGTAAGAAGTCTACCTCTAGTAAGGAGATTTTCTACAAGTATGACCAATGACCCCCATGCCATTATAAGGTTATTTCTTACTTCGTTAAAACTAGTCTACCGGCACTAGATGTGTTATAAAACTAAGTTCCTCACGCGAGCCAATAGAAAGGTACCTATAGGAAAAACTGGCTGTAATAAATTATTATTATTGCCGTGGGGTACAGGCGGAGTAGAATAGTACCTCCCACTGCACCAGGTGTCGTAAAAGGCGATAAAGTTACCAGAACCGATAGATGGCGGTATATCCGTAACTCAGTCGTCTGTTACGATACCTGGTACGGTACCCAACAGCATAAAGGTTGCGTAGACATATTCAATTAAAACTAGATAGAAGAAAAACACTAAATAGAAGCTGAGGGCTTCACATTCTTACATGTATCTAGAATTAATTCAAGCTTGACTGTTCGGAGCTATGCACCTCCACCGATTAGGCTGTACTTACGCCCCCCAATTTAACCGAGACCTGTCCTACTAACCTTCCTCCCCCCTACGCCCCGTACCTGCGGTAATCATCTAGATAACTGGAGCGACCCAGTTTACTCGCAACACCGGTAAATGCCGGTGGGAAGGCTAATATGTTTACAATTTGAAATGACGCCATTTAAAAGTAATGAGCGACGCAACCTAAATTGATTTTCTTGGTTCTTAGTGGCTGCACCTATTTACATTTGCTATGCAAGTATATTTGTGACGTCAGCTACATTATTAAATTGTACAGGAGCAGAATCATTGCGCTGCACATACTATCTTTCCATCTCTTGAAACATTCATCATCAACTGCCATTAGAAGTCCACAGTTGGACATAGGCCACTCCCAGAAAGGGGGAATGTTGCCCTTACTTGTCGCGCTGGGCAAACGTGCTGGAAATTTTAGAGCACAGCTTTCACGACGGGGATGCTGCTGCCTATCCTCGTTCTGTGCATATAAGTTGCACTATTTTGATGGATATACCGCCATCTGTCGGTTCTTGTACCTTAGTCGCCTCTTACGACATCTGGTCAAGGGGTGGTACTATTTTACGAAGCCTTTACCTCACGGCTATTTCACTATTTATTATTGACGCAACCTTTGCCGTGCGGTACCGGCAGAGAAGAATTGTGCCTCCCACTGTACCAGGTGTCGTAAGAGGCGAATGAGTCACCGGAACCGATAGATGGCAGTATATCCATCCGAAACAGCGCGAGGATGGGCAGCAGTAGTCTGTTGCGAAGCCACGCTTGCTCAGCGCGCCAATGCTGGACAAATTCCCCCTTACTTGACTTCCAAAGGCTGGTATGATGATGATCATCACCAGTTTTCCTTCAAAGGTTCCTTTCGGGCAAACTAAGGTAGGCCTAATTTATTTAAGTTATATGATTGATTGATTGTTGATGACTCTTATGATCCCGAGGGAATACCAGGCCATCGTAAAACTTACTTCTAACTTCATATTTCTAATTGTTGTTTCTTTTGACGATTCGAATCAGCTCGTAATGTCTACTTCAATAAGAATATTATTTATTATATCACTGGTCGTGATCGCGTGAAGGCGGCTCCCCATTACGGGCGCCTACAAATATTTTTATCTACACGTTTCTCTTAATAAATGCAGCATTTATTTCAATCGATTCGATCGAGAATTCGATCTTCCGACATCTTTCCCACATTTCCTCTACCAACAGCGTAGCAACAGCCCAAAAGGATCCGACTTCGATCAGCCGTGGAGTATCCGCTAAGCAAACGCCGCCATTTCACGGTTGCTGCGTCCAATTTGACGCCGGGCGAGGCACTGTAATCCATTCCCATCTGGCAAGCGCTGGTATATTCCGAATGTTGTGGGTGTGTTTTCAATTTGGAAGCTCATCGACTATCTGGTGCAAGTTTTATTTTTTATTTAAATACGAGACGCTAAAGTTGCAAGTATATATCAAATTTATTAATCTATACATGTGTTTACGAATGTAAAAGTGCGGTGATAAGATATTATATCACATTATCTAGTAATTCAAAAGTAAAATTCATTTATTTGCTGCGAACACAGTAATTAAGATGATAAATCAGAGATTAGAGAAACGTACCATGTCACAATCTATCTATCTCTATATATATATGTAGCTCTTGCATACCTTGATTTCATGTAAAACTATGGGGTTAAAATATAGCTGGTGTCCCTCGCTAATATTTATTATTTATTTTATTGGTCAAAGAATTTCCAAAATAGATTGTAATAATTATGAATAACACCATAATCTTTTGTCGGCCCTCGTGCCCTTATCACATACATATATGTACATCGCAAGAGCTACACGTGCCGTGAGGTACGGGCAGCGTAAAATAGTACCTCCCGTTCTACCAGGTGTCGCAAAAGGCGACTGAAGTACCACAGACAGACAGCGGTATATCCATCCGAAACAGTGCAGCTCAAATTCAGAGAGCGGATATGTGCGAAAGCTGCACTGCGATTACCAACACGCTAGTCCAGCGCGGTAATTATGGGCAATACTCCCCTTTTCTGGGGATGCCTAAATCCAGCAGTGGATTTACAATGACGGTTGTGATGAAGCCAATCACTGAAATCACACGGTGGACGAGGCAGCGTGATCGTATAACAAGACCACATGTATTACCTCCAAGTTGGTAAGTTACCATACTGTATAAACGGTTGCACCACCACGATATAGACACTCACCCTGCAGGATACGCCACCAATTCCGTGTTGGGATCGCAATCCAGCGCCGCATTGCTGCCAACTGTCAATCCGAGGACACTCTCCAATTTAATCTGAAACAATTGAAAGGGATCGTTAATCGACAAAACCATTGCAATAGGTAGGATGGACCTAACTATATTTATGTCATCATCCTCATTATTATAACAGCCATTGGAAGTCCATAGGACATAAGTCTTTCCTAGAAAGGGGAAAATTCTCCCATAATCGCTGCGCTGGTGAATTGAGTGCAGCTCAAATACACAGGTGCCCACCCCGTCCCGAAAGCTGCGCTCTGCAATTGCCCAGCGTGGCTATAACGGGCAAAATTGCCTTTTCCTTGGGGAGGTCTATCTCATAGAGACTACTATAAGGACACTATAAAATAATTGTTTTCAAATTTTTCCATAATAAGGCATTATTACCTTCACCAAGTTTCATCATGCACAAACAAACAAACAGGCGTGTACCACGCATAATCTATGGGTAAACAATACTATGCCGACACAAGGTTGGTTCCTATCCAAATATTCCAAAACCTTGACTAGACTAGATAAGGTTGTCTAACTATGAACACTGTAGGCGTGACAAGGATTCGAAAACTAACCTACTTTTGGTTAAATACAGATGAGATCTTGTTCAAGATGGCATACATACTTTTTGGACCAGGTCGACAAACAAGCATATATTCCGAGTGATAGTAAGCGTCACTGCAGCCTATAGACGCTCATTACATTATAAGGATATTCCTGGCGCGTTGCGAACCTTGTGACTTGAAGATATCAATGTTACCTTTAAACATTATGAGTGAGGTACTAGACGGTCTTTCTATGAAGTCTATCTAATGGAAAATATTTAAGCATGAAATAAATTCACGCAATATATCATAAGTAGACTTGACCGAGAACGTAACTATCTACTTTATACACTTGTGTTATGGATACCACACAAAAGAGGCGTTAGAAAGATTTATACATAAATACATTACATGAGGTAGACCTCATTGCAAAGGTCGTCTGCACTGGTACCTCACTCTCACCTTTTTCTACCGCCAAATAGCAGTGTTCGCATTACTGTGTTCCGATTTGAAGGCTTGACTTCAGAAGGCGCAAGGCTATAATGCTTGAGAGATGTTTAGCAGTGGACGTTTATAAGGCTGCTATAACTATGACTATTCTATGGGACGTGACGGGTCTCACTGATAGGATGGGATGTAAGCCGGATGTTATGTCACCAGGCGAATTTTTTTTTACAAACAACGTAGACATTTACGTCAAAAAAGAAATACTAAGCGCGCACCAGCTGAATCACTTCAAAGCAATCCAAGTGAGAAGGAAACCCCGGCATCCCAAGGCCGATCTGCTTCCAAGATGGCCGCCGTCAGCCGGGCGTCCTTGCGCGAGCGCAAGGATGCGCACGCGCCGACCGTTAACGAACTGGTTGCGTGACCTTGACGGGTCGGCTTACGCTTTTTCTTCGCTTTTTTAGCGTAACACATCGCGGCGTTATACAATACGCAACGAAATAAAAAACCAACTACTCTAGTCTACTATTTAATACAACTAATATTTATATATACCGTGCAATTTATTAAAAAAAATATATCAATTTCTCTGTGAATTGTTTTTAATCTATAAGCGTATCTGTCTATGTGAAGTACCGGCATATAGAAATAGGTATCTGTACAAGGTGTCCCCTAAGAGGCAACTAAGGTTCTAGAACCGTCAGGTGGCGGTATATCCATCCCATTGCGGAGGCTGCGCTCTGCGATGCAAGCACGCCATGGAAGCAAACAGCAAGAGATATCATCATCATCATTACATCCATTGGAAGTACACTGCTAGACATAGGACTCTTCAAATGCTTTCAAATAGAACTGGCTGCGGTCCAGCACGATCCTGCGAGTTTTAATCAGATCGTCTGTCACCTTGCGGGTGGACGTCTTAAGCTGCGCTTGCTGGCACGTGGTCTCCATTCCAGAATCTTACACAACTCCACGCAGAAACGACGGACGATGAAGTCACCATCGTCCGTCGGTTCTGCGTGCACAGTGCCTTGCCCAAACTGTTCTCTACAAACGATTCCACATTTTCATGCAATTATTAAAATTCTTCAAGTAACGAGCACGCTCGCTCGTATTAATAAAAGAACGATATAAAAGTAGAAGCATAGCTGATTATAAAATCGGAAATTTATAACGTTATGGTGATTTCGCACCTGCTCTGAGGCAGGTGTTCTTACAAATGGACGGGACCGACTCTCGTGTCGGGGATCTTAATCATGTCGGTGTCTGTGTCGTACAATTCTGTCAAAACATCGCAATCGATATTAATCTATAAGTACAAAGCATTAAGTTCAAAATTGACTGTAAAAATCTGACAGATTTGGCTAGATTGATCTGTTTCCCACCGTACACTGGGCCATGTTTTTTACTTAAATTTAAAGACGACCGTCAATTGTTCCATTAATAATACTTAAAGAGGTATCAATGGAAACCTCTAAGATTATTTACCAGCGTTTCTCTACTATATTATGCATGTATTATACATATAAACCTTCCTCTGAAATCACTCTACCTTTAAAAAAAACTGTATCAAAATCCGTTGTAAGTGAAGTAGAAAATATTGGTTTACGCGGCTGGATATAACTTACTCATTACGGACTAACTATCGGACCTAATGTCAGAACTAAACAGAAAAAAAATATATATATAGTGGTACAGATAATATATATATATATATAAAATAGAAAACGTTACATACATATTTATGTAAATAAACGCAATAAATACATATGATATAAATATATACTAGAAGATACAAATGACGTACATCAGAAATTAGGTTATCTGCCGAGTGGTATATTCAATGTCGTATGTAGACGATCATTAGGTGGCAGCAACACCGAATTTTGAACACTGCTATGGTCTGTTTTTATTTGCCTATCGATACCAATTGATATTTTGTCCGAAACTCTATCGTTCCTTGGCGTTTCGTGACGCTCGTGACGATATATCAGTCTATCTAGACGATATATCAGATCTATAGTTACTTACTAGACCGATTTCTCAGAAAAAAGTACTATCTCCGGCAAGATGTCCTCGGCATAAAAAAATAGCCATGTGTTATTGTAATAACTTATTTATTTCTCTTCATATAGGCAACAAACAAATACAAAACAATCAATTCGATATATTTTTTACATCTATTCATATAATTATCTTAAATTCATATCATCCAGATCTGTACAGCAGTTGTCACCATCATCATAACACCCTTTGGAAGTCTACAGCCGGACATAGGCCTTCCCAAGGAAGGAGGCATACTGCCTGTAATTGCCGCGCTGGGCATGCGTGTTGACAATCGCAGTGCGACGAGCTTTCGTAACAGGGATACTGCTGCCCATCCCCATCCTGTGCATTTGAGCTACAGTTTCAAATAAATATACCGCCCGGTATACCTTAGTCGCCTCTTACGACACCTGGTACAGGAGGAGGTACTATTCTACTCTGCCGGTACCAACTTTCACGTATATAATATCAGCAAGATCATTTATATAATAGAAATATCCGATCTACATAAACAATTAATTCTATCGTTGTTAGCGGACGGTCTTCCGATCGATCGAGGCGAAAGTGAGAGTGAACACTTTATTAAATTTTATCGGATTGGAAAGTAGCGATTAAAAACATCGGACGGTAGTAAACTCTTCGTTATATGGCGAGATGTAATTTCAGTTTCTTTGGCTGTTAGATAATTGATTAATTTACTTTATTTTAATTACCCCCTGTGGCATGTGCATTTAGAAGCAGCTAAGGTAACGCCACACAAATATTATCTATATTACAGTCCAGTATTTTTAGGGAAAATTAACTATAATATTCCACAAAGGTATCCTTTCACGTCACATCGGTGAATTATTTAGAAATAATTATTATTATATTTAGTACAACCAGGATGGGTAACTCACCTATTAACCGTATATCCCGTCTGTATAATAGTCTTGCCAAAAGTCTGCCTGAGCTTGACATTAATTTTCATACCCTTCCCGGGTTTCTGTCATTGATAAAATCGTTTGATGGCGTACCATAAGATTGCTGATTATAAATTTTCAATGTTTGTGTATTTCGTTATTTATTTACATACTTACTGAGGGATTATTACCTTTTTTTTAATATTATTAAATTGCCTGTAATTGTAAGAACAGTTAGTTAATATATTTAAAAAACACAACTATTGTTCATAATTTACTGTTACTTATGTTGGAAATCCAATATTAAATAAATAAATACTAGTACTTTTACTACCCAAACATTATCATAATTATCAAAGCAGGCTTAAAATCTCTACTGCTGGATATAGGCCCTCCCATAAAAGGGGGAATTTGACAATCGCAGAGCGTAACTACGCGACGTGTGTACTCAGTCGCTTCTTACTTCATCTGCTGCAGGGGGCAATGCAATTCAGTAAAAAAAAAACTAATTATCTAAAATATCTAGCATATGAAATTAAATCTCGCCAAACAAAGGTCGTCTGCATTGGTATCTCACTTTCACCTATTTCTACCGCCAAACATCAGTTTTCATTGCTGTTCCGACTTAAAGGGCAACGGAAGCAGTGAAATTACCAAGTAATATCACAAGGTTGGCAACGGGCTAGTGATATGCCGCTTATTATCACGCGGACTATGACTTGTTTGTCGACCTGGTCAATATAACCTATCACATAAAGGGGGGTACTTTTTTACTCTACCTCACGGCGCTAGACTGTTTATTGACATGCTATGTCTCTCAACTATAACCTTCAATACACTTGCTTACCCGATCAAAAATATTTTCGGTAATTAAATTTTTAACTTCTATTCTTCTAACCTTCCCGTGTCTCCCTTCTAAATGATTTAAATGTTTAGAGGTATAATTACTATCCTAATGGAGTTTTAGTTGTTTTGTTTTACATCCAGAATCCCATGGTAAGTTATTTAATCTAACACAATTCGTCCAATCCAATTATGGTGCGGCGACATGTCAGCATTTGTCAGCAAACATGCCGGTTGCGACACGCCCAGCGCGACAGACGCCCACCGCTGGGACTAATGCAATCAGCCGGCCGCATAAATATTTTCGAACGAGTTACAACTCATTGCTGTGAACTCACTGAAATTATGAGTCAGTGGAAGCTGGTCCGGACGGAACAACCGGTTTTGAGGTATTACAATGGCTAGTGAAGTTGACTCAAAATTCGAGAGGTAGTTGATAGGGTATTTCCTAGATTTGTTTCCAAACAAACCGTGGTAACTATATCGCTGACATACTTCAATGAAAGACTTGTCATAAAGCTTATCATTAACATCACCATTATCATCAAAACCGCCACAAGACATCCACAGCTGGACACAGACCAACCCAAGTAATCTTCAATGGGGCCGGTTGTATGCGGCTTGTGTCCAGCGTAATTCTGCGGTTTTTTTTTTAATAAAGCTTAGATCGACCCTAAATCTCATTGAGGCTTACACTGTCTTAATACATAAAATGTGCGTGTCACGATGTTATTCCGGGATGATCTATACATGAGGTAGACCTCATGTAACATTCGTTTGCATTGGTACCTCACTCTCACGTATTTCTACCACGAAATGGCAGTGTTCGCATTGCTGTGTTCCGATTTGAAGGTAGGTATGTGACATTGTATCTTCAGTTCACAAGTTTGGCGACGCGCTAGTGATATCTTTGTGATGACACGAGTGTCTATAGGCTGCAGTCACGTTTACCATCAAGCGGAAACTTCTAAACTAAGGATCCGATTTTAATAATTTTTTGCTTACTGAGTACAGTTTGATCCAACTTGTGAAATAGTATAGTTCAAATCTCAGTTCATAGTTGCAATATTTTTTTCATGATAAACATATTGCTAGTATATATACATATGTACTTGTATGTATATATTAACCTAGATTTATTTGAAATCTTCGTTTTCTCTAACAAACATCAGCGTACAGGTGTGTGATTGTGTGGGATAATGTCGTTAACACCCATCACATGGTAGCTTTCTTTAAACATCAAACCACAGACCACACAGTTAAAATTGACCGCTCTTATCTTAACGCTATTGAAGAAAACATAATGCAGATATATATCATCGTCATTATACTATCCATCGAGAGTCCACTGCTGGACACAGGCCTCCCTAAGAAATGGTAATTTTGCCCATAATTGCCGCGCTGAACAAGCGTGTTGGCAAACGCAGAGCACAGCTTTCGCGACGGGGATGCTGCTGCCTGTACCCGGCCTATGCATTTGAGCTACACTGTTGCAGATGTATATATTCCGGTACCTCAGTCGCTTCTTACGACACTAGGTATTGGTGAAGGTATATATATACTATTCTGCTCTATCGGTACCATCAAGAATATTAACTATCCTATCTCTACAGTTGGATTAAACTATACAAAGTAGTTCCAAAGTTTTGAAGTCTATCTCAGACAAACACCGCGACACGATATTTTATATAGATGTAAATTATTTTACCACAGAAAAAATTCAATTTTATCTGTGGTAAAACAATTATAACCTAAACACGTCACATTGTCATAATCTGAGAAATTACCTGTTTACATAAAATACCAATTAAATAGTTGTGATTTGGAACTGACATTGTAAATAATAACATTAAAAGTCGTTTCTTTTCTGACATGTATGTAAGGTATTATTAACACTTTCATTGTTTGTTAGCAAGCGTACATTTAAAATAACGAAATATATCTTTTCTTACAGAGAGACTCAATTGTGTTTGATTGACTGTGTCGTCCAAATTACACATTGGATAATATAATATTATATATATATAGAGAATACACTTTTCTAGGCATTGATGATATCTTAATGTATGGCAATGAAAAATATTCCAGGTCTAACCATTCTTTTTTTAATATTATTAGCAGTCATAGTTGAAATATTATTAACATATATCGCCGTGAGGTACCGGCAGAGAGTACCTCGCACTGCACTAGATGTCATAAAAGGCGATTGAGTTACTAGAACCAACAAATGGCGGTGGTATATCCACCCGAAACAGTGCAGCTCAAATGCGCATGGCGGGAATGGGCAGCAGCATTTCCGTCGCGAAAGCTGCGCTCTGCGATTGCCAACTCGCTTGCCCAGCGCGGCAACTATAGGCAAAAACACCTTCTTGCTTAGACTGGCATGCTATATATGCATATGTCCATAGTATAATGAAGTATACACAGAGAAGACAGGTCGTTAAGGTAATAATTTTTACCACCACAAATGAACTCCAGAGCGGTCAACTAAAACGAGCAGCGTGCACGATTACCTAAGCAAACCTTAAGGCTTATGGCTACTTCAGTATACATAACAATCACTTACAGTACTAATAAGGCAAAAGGTATTCACGTGGGCGCGATCGCTAACACCGGCTGCATAGCGATTAGATCGCTACCACACAATACTATGCCGCCTTTTATATATGCACATTCCATTCAATAGACGGTCCCGATGGCGCAGATGGTAGTGATCCTCTCTCATGCGTCAGGGGTCGTGGGTTCGATAATGTGGGTGGGGCATAAAGGATGGATGAAAGTAGAATGACTGCACAGATTTGTAAAGCGGAAATGACTGGAAGAGTTGGTAAAGGACGACCGAGGCGAACATATCTTAACCAAGTAGAAGAGGTATTAAAGAAGGACCAGGTCAGAAGTACCGAGAATAAAAAAGCGTGTAGCATCTATGTTCCACTAATGTAAGCATATGTGTCAAATAAATAAAAACGTCAGTCATTATTTGAAACTGCGTGATAATACGCGTATGAAAGGACTTATGCGAGTAAGGGAAGCGAGAGAGGTATGCCAAGATCGTAGCAAGTGGAGATCCATAGTCTCTTGACTACCCCGATGGGGCACAGGCGTGATGTATGTATATATGTTTGTGTTAACTATTTTTATTGGTCACAATGTTAGTCCGCTGTCGCGTTTCAGCACAGCCACATTCCCCGCAATCTCTTCCCGCTCGAGCGCGCACCGCTCTCTGCGGATCTTTGAAATTGTTTAGCGGAATTCTTCGTGGTCGACTACCTGATCGGTGCACGAGACATTGTCCAATCAGTTCTCGGATATATAATGTAACTAAAGACGTTTTCGAATCAATATTCAGATATTGTCTAAGGCTAGCCATTCGTCAAGCATTTGCCTTATAATAATAAATTTCTATAACATCTCATACATTGACCTGACTCCGTGGTAAGTTGTTTAAAGCACGCGTGTTACGGACGCTAGACAACAGATGCATCACAAATATACTACCTAAATACATATATTTAATAACACTAAGACACAGAACAAACAAAATATCATCATATTCCAATTCCTATCTCCCTCTCACGAACGTAATCTCCGTTTCTCTAATACTCTCTCGCTCTTAACTCCTTCTCATCACTCTAGTTTTTTGGCAAACTCTCTTACAGTGACAGCTATACGACTCTGGAACGAGCTTCCGTTGAATATTTAGTAATCCCCAAACAAATTTATCCTGAAACGCTTTCTCCGTACTCTAATTACTGATGCTGCTTCTCTAACTTTATATCGCTATTCCTGATGTAAGTTATTTTAAATGTTTTTTTAAATCATATGTTTATTGCGTTTATTTATACAAATATGTATGTAACGTTTATCTATTTTGTATAAATATTGTCTGCACCGCTATATATATATATATTTCTGTTTCGTGTAATAGTTGACTGGGAGGTAATGCCAACTGGCATTAAGTCCACCATTTGTACATTTTGTAATATTTTGTGCAATAAAGTTCAATAAATAAATTAATACAACTATTTGCTCTGGGTGGGAAACAAACCCACGACTTCTGGCGTACAAGATAGGATCACTACCATTTGCACCATCGTGCCCGTCAAATATTAGTTACAGATCGCTTAAAGCACGCGTGTTACAGATATCAGACAACAGAGGAATCACAAATATAGTACTTAAAAACCTACACAGTGCCTACAACTCGGCTAAAAAAAAACACTCATTCAAGGGCAATTGTGTGAAATTTTACTATAAAATTCCCCTTCCTCCTAACAAACAGCCTCGCGTTTGCATCTCTAAAGCTTACTCTTGCGTTTAAGATTATATCAACGACGAAACTGCTTGATGCGGGATTGAACTGTTTTAATCACTGGCTTTAAGACAATCGTTTATTAACGCCAACTACTACATAGGTGGTGTGTTGGTAGAACCTTTATCACCACCAGGTTTTCTTACAGGTTCCTTTCTGGTGGGTCGCGTAATAAAGCTGCAGTAAACTTAGTTTTAGGGACTAGTCTGGAGCCGGCAGACTAGTTAAAGGTAGACTTAATGAAGCTATCGGTGTTATCTAACACAAATATCATGATCACTTATATATATCACTTTTATGATCCTTTTATTGAGCATAAAACCCGGCTCGTCTAATTATATATAAATATGTATAAAATCACTTCCTTATAGGAAATATTAATGTTTTTATTATTACTTATTTTATTGACGGTTATATATTTAAAAGCGCCTACTTAAAACTGTACTTGACATTGACTCCGACCTATATTCAACACCTAGACACAGAGCAAACGTAAATATCATCATAGATATATTTGCCCTGGCTATGATCGGAACCGCAACCTTTGTCGCGCAAGATAGGATCACTGCCAACTGCGCCAACGGGCCAGTCAAATAAGATCTCAAAGGAATTAATAATAATAATAAATTCCCACAACATCTCATACATTGACCTGACTCCGTGGTAAGTCGCTTAAAGCACTTGTGTTACGAATGACAGACAACAGAGGAATCACAAATATACTACTTAAATACATATATTTTACACCCATACACAGAGCAAACACAAATATCATCATATAAATATTTGCTCTGGGTGGGAATCGAACCCACGACCCCTGGTGCACAAGACAGGATCACTACCATCTGCGCCATCGGGCCCATCAATTAGTTAATACAAAAGCTTTCTGATAAATACACTTGACGTCACTCAGTCCTAGTATCAAACAAGATTCCTAGCACAAATATTCGGAATAGCAAACCTTCAATTGTCGGACGACCGTGGGCGTATTGCATTGTCGCACTTCAATTCACCTGCTTGCGGTATTCGGTGTCGCAGAACATTGTTTAGCCAAAAACTGCATACTACCTACCGTGGTGATGGTATCTTATGCGCCAGGGATCGTGGATTCGATCCCCATCCAGGTCAAATGTTTATATGATGATATTTGTGTTTGTCCTGTGCCTGGGTGTTAAAATTATGTATTTAGGTATTATACTTGCAGAGGTACCGGCAGAGTAGAATAGTACCTCCTACCTAGTGAAACAGTGCAGCTCAAATGTACATAGCGCGGATGGGAAAGCTGCGCTCAGCGATTGCCAATACGCTTGTCCAGCGCGGCAATTATGGGTACAAAACCTTCACACTTGGAGAAGCCTATGTCCAGCAGTGGACTTCTAACGGCTGGTATGATGATGATGATGATGATAATGATGATTGACTAGAAAGTGTTTGATTTATACCTACCATATCTTGTGTCATTCTTGAGAACGGTTGCCGCAAGGTAGCCGAAACATCCGAACATAAAATGTAAAAAGATAAACAAACGGCGTTTTAATACCATTCAAAGAGCATAGTATATGGCAAAACGGGGCTGTTAGTCTAGAGGAGATTAAATGTACATTCGTATGGTTTCGCAATTTGCCGACGCGATTGCGAATCGAAAACATACCGATGACGTAAAATTTGTTGACTCAAGCACCGTCATCGAATGTTATCACAATGTGATAGGCTGAACATCGATGAACTCCAATGATTTGTATTTGTTACTCAATGCTTGCAATAACTTGAGATTTGTCATAGATATCGACAGACGCTTAAGCGAAACATTTAACAACCATATGTCACATCACATCGCTACAACCGCAATTCAACTTTAGACTGAATTGCCGTGGGGTACCGGCAGAGAAGAATAGTACCTCCCCCTGTACCACAAGTCGTAAGAGACCACTAAGGAACCTACAGATATTATTTCACATTATAGTGTAATTTCACTACATCTATCACCCTTCAAACCGGAACACGGCAATGCGAACACTGCTACATAGCGGTAGAAATACGAGTGAGGTATTAATGCAGACAACCTTTCTATGGAATCTACCTCAGTTATTGTATGCGTAATCATATTCTGCTAGTCTAGATTAAATTTAGTCTATCATCATTTTACCAGCAATTGGAAGTTTCCTGTTGGATACAAGCCTCCTCAAAAAAGAAGAAACCTTGCCCATAATTGCCGCGCTGTGCAAGCGTACTGGCAATCGCAGAGCCCAGTTTTCGTGACAGGGATGCTGCTGCCCATCGCCGCACTGTGCATACCAGTTACGTTATTGAGTCGCGGGGTGAGGGGGCATTATTCTACTTTACCGGTACTTCACAGCAATTTATAAATAAATATATCAATTAAGATACTCGTCCAGCCGTGGACGTCTATCTGTCTTCAAATCTTCCCAGTTTTAATAAACGTTGACCAAATCTGTAAATTATCGATTTCAAAACACAATATATACATTGTTTATATACGTAGGTACATTGGATTTTACGACTCCACAGCAGTAAAGTTTTACGGTTGTAGTAAACACCAGCGAACATTGCAAAACGGCGATTTGCAAGGACTCAGTCCGAGTCGTTTTTATGATCAGTGCTTACTTTGGCAATATATAAATAAATCAATTTTTATGCCATTTAACAATATTTTTAATGTTATAAAAACTCAAGCGTTTATCAACCAAGCAATCATTCCTTCTTTCGTTTATTTCTATTTCGTTCATTAAAATTTTGATCGTTACCTATTAACCAAAACCGGCAGACACAATCAGTTTATAAGACGAATAGCCAAACAAAATGATAAATGCATTAAAGCCATTAGCAATTCAATTAATATTCAATTAAAATAAACAATTGATTTATCTCTGATATTGCCACCCACATTATACGATAAAACAAATGGTTTCTGTCATAATAAACCGTTATAATTAATCTAATATATCATTACATCATATCTACATAAAGTTCACTGCTGGACCTAGGCCAAGATATAAAATATAAGGAAGATCTCTGCCCATAATTGCCGCGCTGGGCAGTCGTTTCGGCAATCGCAAAGCGCAAAATCGCGATGATGATGCTGCTGCCCATCCCTGCCCCATGTATATGAGCTACACTGTTTGAAATGGGTACAGGTATTTAGTTGGAAGTTATACTATTTATCATCTTGTTTCATTATTATCATCATCATGATATCAGGCCCGATGGCGCAGATGGTAGTGATTTTCACTTGCGCACTAGGATTCGTGGGTTCGATTCCCACCCAGAGCAATTATGTATGTGATTATATTTGTATTTATTCAGTATCTGTCTGTTAAATATATTTATTTAAGTAGTATATTTGTGATTCCTATGTTGTCTGGCATTCATAACACGCGTGCTTTAAGCTACTTACCACAGAGTCAGGTCAATGTATGAAATGTTGTGGCAATTTATTATTATTTATAATATCAGTCACAAGACGTCCACTGCTGGACATAGGCCTCGCCAAGTAATCTCCAAAAGGACCGGTTGTATGCGGCCTGTGTCTAGCGCGATCAAACGATTTTATGGTCGGATCGTCTGTCCATCTTGCGGATTGCCTGTACGAGATCTCCACTCCAGAACCTTACGACTTTATCGACCACCGGTTCTGCGTACCAAATGCCCTGCCCACCGCCACGGCAATATCGGTAGCTTTGGTTCTATTACGAATATCTTCATTCTTGATGCAATCGCGCAAAGAAACTCCGAGCATTGCCCTCTCCATAGCTCGTTGTGCTACCTTCAATTGGCCAATAAGGCCAACGGTAAGAGACCACGTTTTCGTTTATTTTATTTACTGGCAATAATTTAATATCGAGACAAAAGTTGAAGACCTTGCTGAAGACAACGATAATAACAAGACACGTTAAGTAACACAAATAACTTGATTTCTGAACACTGCAGCAGTAAATGCCAAACGCAGTTGATAAATCGGTCACATCAAGTCACCACACGCGATAACATAGACGCAAATGAAGATTAAATCATACAACCTTTGTTCGACGGTTGGCCTTATGCCAAAAAGCTTGGAGCTCCAACCTTGGAGACGCACAAATTTAGATTAAACACATTGGATGTCCACTGCTGGACATAGAAATGGAAATAACACAATTGCCAACACGCTGGTCAAGCGTGTTGGCAAACGCAGAGCGCAGCTATCGCGACGGGGATGCTGGTGCCCAAGCCCGCCCTGAGCATTTGAGCTGCACTGTTTCGGGTGGATATACTGCCACCTGTCGGATCTGGTACCGCGAGAGGTACTATTCTATTCTGCCGGAACCTCACGGCACTTGAACAAACTATAAAAGTAAAATAAATTACGTCTGCGTTGATATTACTGCTGTCCACTTTCATCTTATTAAAAAATCGCAACATCAAAACTGATTTTTACCAGCAATAAATAAATTTACATAGTCTCAATCTAATATATCACGTCATACAGATCGCTCGGTTCAAACTGGCCTCTGTCCAATTTGTCACCTTTATATCTAGAAAGTTGTAGTACATATTTGACGGGTGCAGATGGTAGTGATCCTAACATGTGCGCTAAGGGATGAGGGTTCGATATATGTACGATAATATTTGTGTTTGTTCTGTATCTGGGTGTTAAGTACATGTATTCAACACAAGTTTTTGCGAATTACTACGGAGCCAGGTATGAGATGTTTTGGGAATTTATTATTATTATATTATTTACGTATAAGGTTTCTAATTTCAAAGGATTATTTATATGTAATAGCTGCGTAGAGCAGAAAGTAGCTTCGTGCGACGGCAATACCGCCGCCTCAAACGTAATCTGTCAATTCCTGTATGACGCCTCTTACGATACATGGTCCAGAGGGAGGTACTATTCTACTCTATTGGTACCTTACATAAATGCTGTAGTAAGTTTGAGAGATAGCTTAAAGAATAGTGTGATAAGAGATCGATGTAGTGTAAAAGGTGATGTTGTGACAACAATAGAATGGTTTGGAGATTAGAAATAATAGATGAAAGTAGAATGATTGCAAAAATGTATAGTTCACGGAAGGAATGAAAGAGTTTGTATAGGACGAATACCAAGAATAAACCAGTGTGTATAAAAGGACTAATGCGAGTAAAGGATGCGAGAGAGGTATACCAAGACCGTAACAAGTGGAGATCCATAGTCTCTTCCTACCCTGATGGGACACAGGCGTGATGAAATATCATCATCAGTCAGTCAGTCAGTCTCAGTAAAAATGACTGATTTTTTGAACGTTAATATCGAAATAACAGCATGAGCTGTGTTTATGAAATTTAGAATGCTTGTTGAACTATAAAGTTTTATTAGGGGGTAAAAAGTGGCTCCAAACGGTTCGTGTAAAAATACACACGGCTGCTGCGTCGCCAGTTCTTTTCTTGAACTTGGCTGATACGCTGCCGTGTGTCTTGATAATGTTAATAATTAAAATAAGACATTATTATGCGAATAGAAAACGTTTAATATTCAATAGATAATTAAGTCACGGAGATGAAATCCACAAATTCCGATCAAAATAACGATTGTGAATGAACTCGTAAAACGGGAAAGTTTCACTAGCGGTGATTTCTTAAAATATTGGACACTAAAAATCGCCCGGTGGTCGAAATTCGATCATAACTTATCAATTCATATAAATAAAATTGTAGTGTACGTTTGTAATATTATAATGACTGCATTTTACTAAATGCATGTAGATGTGCACATGGTACATATAGCAAAATAATATTATTTTTTATATACGAGTATATCTGTCTCTAAAAGTTTTGGACCAATTTTGATGGAACGTTCTCTCGCAAACAGTGATAAGTGGGAACTTAGGCTATTTAACATCATACTACTATAGAAGTGGAACATCAAAAATGCCAAGAACGGGCGAAAAATTTACGTTCGTTGCGTGCGCAGCTAGTTTAAATTTTAAGTTCGAAGCTTAGTTTATTTCTCGTTATAGCCAAAGCGCATTAACAAATGATGATTGAAGTCCAATAGACTTATGTATGTATATATATATATATATATGTAATTATGTGTATATATACACATATAAGTAGAACATAGGCCTTACTTACAACATACATATTAAAACGTATCCTAGGTACATAGTATTATTTATTAATACGCTGATATGTATGTCACTTGTATGTGAGCACAACATTCTTAATATATGGTCAACAATCCACTGCTGGACATAGACCTCTCCAAGAAAGACATCTCTCTTACGACACCTGCTTTTGGAATGCATAACTTTTGTAAAAATATACTAAACTGTATTAATGCATTAATTTATATATATATATATATATATATATATATATATATATATATATATACATAAACTTTTGTATGAACTGTTTACTTTATTCAACCAGTAGCATTTGTTTGTAACTTTAATTAATTTATTGCATATCAATGCAATGCAAAAAATAAATATAGATTTATACAATTTATTTTCCACATTAGCTTTAACTGTGTCAAATTTCACGCTCATTTGGATCGCGTAATTTCCTTAAAAGGGGGTCAAGTTTTCGCTTCATATATAAATAAATAGATAAGACTAGCTGTGCCCGCCACTTTGTCCGCGTTCTTACATTATTTTTGCATAACTTAACGTTCCGACGGAGTACAATAGTACCTCCCTCTGTACCAGGAGTCGTAAGAGGCGACTGAGGTACCGGAACCGACAGATGGCGGTATATCCATCCAAAACAGCGCATCTTAGATACTACAGGGCGAGGATGGGCAGCAGCCTCGTCACGGTGTTGTGCTCTGCATTTGCACACCACGCTTGCCCAGCACGGCAATTTATGGGCAAAAATCCCCCTATATTCGGGAAGCATATGCCCAACAGCGGACTCTAAGGATGATGTGATAATGATGAACTTCAATCTCTTACGCATTGCACTTCTTTCATACACGCTCGTTTATTCTTAGTACTTCTCACCTGGTCCCACTTTTAAGGTTGCGTTATGTTAAATTTTCTTGATAATAATGAGAATAATAAAAAAAATCACATAACATCTCATACATAGACCCGACTAGAGATAAGTCGTTCAAAGCATTTGTATTACTTTAATATATATAAACACCCAGACACAAATATTAATTATATAAACATTTGTCCTGGATGAGATTAGAACCCACAACCTGAAGCGTACTAGATTCAAGGTCACATTTAATTAGCATCCACTAATTTTCAAAGTTAACTCACCTCATAAGCCGGCGTGTGAAGACTATCCTTGATGACTGGCGCACTGTTCCTCGGTCCGATAAACGCCATATTTTCATTTTAAATCATAGACCGTTGTCTTTAACCAGCTTTAATCACTGTTGTCCAAAATACACCGACCCAACGCCACGATTTAAAAAAAAAACATAAGGTACTCCTTGTCAATACTAGCGTTCTATGTTCAAATCACAAAGCAGTTTTTGAAATTCAAACTTGGAATGTTCGCGGGTAAACACAGACTATATGAATTACTTCACATATTACGAACACTTCCTAAAGCCACGTAACACAAGGTCACACAAATTATTTCTGTTATAACACACTGTGTTTGCGATGTTAATAATTGCTTTTTGCACGATTTGCATCGTTAACTTGTAACTTTTTACGAGACTGTTTCTTTTGGGGCGTTCGATACGGTCTGTTATTTATTTTGATCAATGCACAGACTAAGAGTCGGGCGTGTCTTTCACTGAAACTGTAATATTAAAATATTATTGGACAAACTAAGGAATAATCTCATAGAACTTTTGTATACCAAATTACACTGATTGTTTTTTATAAAACAAGAGATTCGGAATATACTTGTCAGTTGTATTCTTTTAGATTATCCATCCTCTAAATATGCGCTGAACAAATCAATATATCGGTTGTGTGAACATAGCACAGATTTATTTTTATTAATTTTTTTGATTCTCTATATTATAAAAAATTACACACCACATGTCAGTATTAAGTTAAAAGAGGATTTTTAAAAGATATTCTATTTAAAGGAGATTTTTTTGAGGAGTACAATGATTTTCAAATTTCTGTATTAATTAATTTGTACAACAAGTAAATATTTTTTCACAATAGCATACTCACTTGTCCTACGCTTTAAATGTGTGTTCTGAGAAACTCTAGCCTAGACTAATAGTCTGCGCACTAATTTTGTAGAAACTGCGGAATTCTTGTAATCGCTACACTTTCAATTAGAAAATACACAGTCCAAGATTGAACGAGACAGGTTTGGGGCAGATGATCTAGCAATTCAAAGGTTGACGACCTTTCGTGTCCGAGACGAGAATTGTATTGAAGAGCGTTAACAGAGCATACTTGTTAAGTGACACTTTATGATGACCGTATTACGATAGGAGTCAGTTGGTCTCTGGACGTCTACTATAACCCCTGAGGATGCATACTTGAAGGCGACTAATTGAGATCTTTATGCCTATAAATACTAGCAACGCCCTGTTGTTTCACTCGTGTAATTCTCGATCCAATGAAAATATTAATAAATGTAGTCAAGTTACTCCTGATAACTTAAGCCCTACTTTTGCTAGTAATGGTACCGTTTTTTGTATGGGCGTTACATGATTTCATATCCATTTAGTAAAATGCTGTTAATTTGGAATTACAGACACTTTTGCCGTGAGGTACCAGCAGAGTAGAATAGTACCTTCCACTGCACTAGGTGTCGTAAGAGACGATTAAAATACCAGAACCGACAGTGGGGATGGGCAGCAGCATCCCCGCCGCGAAAGCCCCCGCTCTGCGATTCCTAGCACGCATGTAAGATTATTATATCCTTATTCATGTAAGTTATTATATTCTTTATGTAAATATATACGCATCGTAATTTATGAGAAATTGGTTCAGTAATGACAAAATGATTATATAAAATACCATAGTCTGAGCCGGCACAATATCTCAACATGGCAAA
This sequence comes from Heortia vitessoides, assembly GCA_020976665.1. Lineage (NCBI taxonomy): Eukaryota > Metazoa > Arthropoda > Insecta > Lepidoptera > Crambidae > Heortia > Heortia vitessoides. The sequence goes on from JACJUM010003053.1 coordinate 1,720,545, forward strand.
TAGCGGGCTAGAACTAGAAAGCGACCCATGACGGGGTTTCACTGTGAAAGCAGGTGGAATAGCCCTTGAGTACGATATTTTATTGCGCGTTTATTGCCCGGCCGGTGTCGGTATACAAGGTTAGTGCGGCCGGCGGTGGGATGGGTGACCGCTCGGTCAGGTACATTAGGTCGCGATTTAACACGCTGATTAATTTGTTGTTCATCTATTTGACTTTTAAACTAGTAATGCTATTTTAATAATTAATTCACTAACGACAAAATTAAGAAATAATACACAATAAAAAGCAGCAACAGGTGTCTTAAGAAGCGGTTATGAAACTAGAAATGGAAGACGGTTATGTACACGAAACAGAGTAGCGCAAACGCAAACGGGCAGGGATGGGCAGCAGAGCAACCATTGTGAAACTACATGCTGTGGCTCAAGTAGTTTCTTTAACAGCAGTTTTTTTTATTATTATCAAGGATTAGAGAAGTCTACTGCTGAACATAGGCCTCTCCGAGAAAGGGGGAATTATGCCTATAATTGTCGCGCTGGGCAAGCGTGCTGGCAATTGCAGAGCGCAGCTCACGCGAAGGGGATGCTGCTACCCACCCGCGCCCCGTGCATTTGAGCTGCAATGGATGGAACACATCAATGCTGACACTGCTAATTGCCGGTAGAAATAGGTGAGAGTGATGTACAAATGCAGGTGATCTAAGAAAGGCTAAAAGGTCATTTCGTATCTCAAATTAAACTAAAAACTTTTAGTAAAAGATATAAAATACTAGCTGACCCGATAGATGTCGTCCTGTCGACTAACGATGACTGTTTAATTTGAATTGGTATAATTAAGATTAAGCCCGTGACTTCGTCCGCGTGGAATAGTCTTTTTGGATACCATACTTCTTTACCTCAACTTATATAAACTTTGAATGTCATGTTCATTTATAACGAATATAAAATGACCCGAAAAATAAGTTTCAAGTTTCTAGCTCTAAAAATAGCGACTTCCATACAACTTTTCTTCCCCCTTTTCAACCTTTTACAACCCTTATTTCGAATTAAAAAATAGGCTATGTCCTTTCTTAGGGTCCAAAGATTATCTGTGCCAATTTTCATCAAAACCGGTAGAGATGTTTAACCGGGAAAGCGTAACAGACAGACAAACAGAGTTACTTTCGCATTTATAATATTAGTAGGGATAGAATTATGTTGATGTAAAAGTATTCATTATTCTAATGCTTTATGAATATACCATATTCTTAGTCTTTTATACTTGCGCGTATATAAATAGTTTTGGACAATATAAACATTTTAATGCAACATTATGACATTTGACATAGAATTGGCAGAATGCGTGTTATTTGTTTTTTAAGTATTTTAAAATTTTTATAACTTAATTGAAACAATAACAAACACAACAAAAATAATAGGCAAATCGGTCCAGCCGTTCCCGCGTGATGGTGTGACCAAGGGAAATAAGGGATTCATATATGGGATATTTGTGTTTATTCTATGTCTAGGTGTTAAATATGTGTATTTAAGTAGTATATTTGTGATTGCTCTGTAGTCTGGCGTCCGTAACACGCGTGCTTTAAGCAGCTTTTCTCGGAGTCAGGTCAATGTATGAGATGTTGTGAGAATTATTAATAACATTCATGTACGTAGACGGGTCAAGTCGGGACGTCCAACTAGTTACGCTTGAAAAATGTTAGCGCTCACTTCAAGTGTGCTCACCGTCGAGAGTGGGTGTATGCGATGACAGGTGGACTGACACAAATGACTGGTACATAGATACATTAAATAATAAATATGTACACACTAAATAAATAAATAGATGTGGTTATGTAACATACTTGTGTTGCTTCAGATGTAGTGGGTTTGGAAATATATTCTCATAGAATCGTGCGTGGGTTGTCTAACTTCATTCAGTAGAAGTAACAAAGTTTTTAGAGATCAGAGTTTTTAGAGTCATCATCATCATATCAGCCATAGAAAGTCCACTGTTGGACATAGGCCTCCACAAGATAGGGGGAATTTTGACCATAAGTGCCGCGTTGGGCAAGCGTGGTTGCAATGCATGCCCATCCTCGCCGTATCCTGATGATTATACCGCCATCTGTCGGTTCCGGTACCTCAGTCGCCGCTTACGACACCTGATACAGAGGAAGGTACAATTCTACTCCGCCGGTACCCGACGCCAAAGACAGTGTGTACCAGAAATTCAACTTGTCACAGGTGTAAGGCCGGCCTCGAACCTGCAACCTTTCCCTTGCCGGCGGACTGCAATACCATTGTGCTACCGAGACCTAAGTAGACATGTTAAATATTTACTGACATTTACGCGACAGTCAGTGGAGAATCTATATATATGACATTTGCCAGTTTGTATAGCTTTAACAAGCTGTGAGGTCCGGCACAGTAGTATAGTACCTCCCCTTTTACTGGGTATCGTGAGAGGCGACTCAGGAACCAGAACCGACATATGGCGGTATGCAACAAAAACAGTGTGGTTAAATGCACAGGGCGGAGATGGGCGCTCTGTGATTGCCAACTTACCAACCAACTTGCCAACAATTTAGCCAGCGCAGCAATAATGGGCAAAATTCCCTTTTTTGCGGAGGCCTACTTCCAGAAGTGGACTTCCAATATCTGATATTATGATGATAGCTTGAATCCTTTGAGGTACTTAGGACTAAAAGCTTATCATATAGGTATATACATAAAATTTAAGTGTTTGTCGGTAATTCCATTTTAACAGCTTTTAACAAAATGCATAGGAAAGTATAAACAATACCTAAAGAAAATGTTTTTAAGGAACTTCCGAATATTCAAAGGCACATTAAACTTTCAAGGCTTTTAAGCAAGCACTCGACACAGCTCAACCCAGTCGGTGCTCAGTCAAAGTTCGATACAATACAAACTCTTGACCTGAAAGCTGTCATTGTTTCAGCCTGAAACCGAGAGCTATTACACAGTGGGGGAGGCAGGAGAATTTTGTACTGTACCCCAAACATTGTTCCCCGAAGTGTTATATTTAATAGGTCAATGACCTCTGAATTTTTCAATCTGTTATTTCCCCATTTAGCATTGAATTCGATAGAAGTGCATTGCTATTAGCGCATCAACTTGGAATCTGGAGATATTTTTAAATATTGACGGCGCAATGTTGTGATCCTATCTTGTGCGCCTACGGTCATGGGTTCGATGGTGGGTGGGGGGACCCAGGGCAAATATTTATATTACGATATTTAAGTTGAATATATGTAATTTAGTTTAAGGTATATTGAATATAATGTTATAATTTATTTATTGTTTTCCATTAACCAGTAATTTCACTGCCATTTAAACTGGAACAGGGGCGTGATAGTGAGGTATACCACTACAGAGAAGCTATGAAAGCAGTTAAACTATATCAACGGTTGGATACTGTTGCACATAAGCCTCTCCAAGAACGGAGAATTTCGCCCTTAATCAGCAATCGCATGGCGTAACTTATGCTGCTACCCATCCCTACCCAAGTTATTTGAGCTACGTTGTATCGGATAGGTATACCGCCATTTATCAGCTCCGGTACCTTAGTCACCTCTTACGACACCTGATAATTTATTTTAGTGTAATTTTGCATAAATAAACATTAATAATAATAACAATATTCCAAAACACCTCACACATTGACCTGACTCCGTGATATATCGCTAAAAGCACTTGTGTTACGGACATCAGCCAACACAATCACAAATATAATACTTAAATACATACATCCAACACCCAGACACAGGACGAAAACAAATATCATCATATAAATATTTGTCCTGAGTGGGGATCGAACCCATGCCCCCTGGCGCATAAGATAAGCTCACTACCTTCTGCGCCACCGAGATAGCATGATATCTTATAAGATAGATAAGCTGCATGAGACGTCCGTCTGTCACCTCCGGTACCTCAGCCGCCTTCGCCAGTACCCCCACAAAAAGCAGTATAACGCGACATACGTCCGTAACGTAACGCAAACCGTCCAGTTTCAGGTTAAGTAACGAACGCGGTCCCCCGGCGTGTTTAACCTTAGGCGATCCCTCCACTCTCGACAGCACATCTCGATCAATGCGTTCACAATCGCCGGTTGCGAAAGTTCTCCAAACTAAAGCCGCAGTCACGATCGCACCGACGCATGATATTTCAGCCAAGTTATTCGATACGCGGATGATCTGGTTTGGGACGAGTGACTTCGGGGTATTATTGCTAAAGGGTATATATAGGTACTAGTAAGGCTTTCTATCGCGTCCCTCGAGAACTCTTCTATTCACGTCCATTCTTCATTCATTCATTCATGATCGATAAAAGAGTTCACGCTTGCATCACAACATGACATATTTCCTAATAAATCATCCTCTTATCAGCCATTGGAAGTCCACTGCTGGACATAGCTCTCCCCAAGTAAAGGGGAATTTTGCACATAATTGCCGCGCTGGGCAAGCGTGTTGGCGATGGCAGAGTGCGGCTTTCGCGACGGGCATGCTGCTGCCCATCCCTACCCTACGCATTTGAGCTACACTGGTGCGGATGGATATACAGCCATCTTTAGTCGCCTCTTACAACATTTGATACAGGTGGAGGTGATATTCTACTCTGCCAGTACCTCATGGTACTCTTAATAAACGATTCTTCAGAAAAACTTCATTTTCTTAATTCCTTCATCCATTCATTAAAGATTAAAGAGAAAGAGAGATTCATGCTGGCATCGCCAATACAATATTTCATTAAAATTGGTTCATTAAAGTTGGTTTTCACGCTTTAGTCGGTACAAAGGCACCAGAACCGACAGATGGCGGTTTATCCATTCGATACCAATAGACAAACCCATCCGTACTTTCGCATTCATAAAATAAGTATCGAGTAGCATATAACCAGGTGTGATAACAGGCGGCTGGGGTACCAGGTCCGACAGATGGCGTTGTATCTATCCCAATCAGTGCAGTTCAAATGTATGGTATGGTGGACTACAGCAGGCTATGCTCTGCGAGTGACAACACGCCTCTGTCTTGCGTTACATTTAAGAACAAAAAATCCACTTATATGTGACTCTCAGCATCCCACGGCTTTACTCGCATAGCTCCTATCTCTTGAAAATAATAAAAGTAAGCCAAGTTACTATTTACAACATCAATTATCTGACAGCGAAAGTTTCATTAAAATCGGTCCAACCATTTCAAAAATTAGCCCCAATATAGTTCTAATGTACTTTAATATTCATTTAGTGAAAATCTGTTAAATTTGAATTTCAAACAGAATGTTCTTTTTTTATTAATTTTATAACTAAACGGGCCCGATGACGCAGATGGTAGTGTTCCTGTCTTGTTCGCCAAAGGTCGTGGGTTTGATCCTCACCCAGGACAAATATGTGATGATGTAATAAATATTTTTATAATTATATCTATGTTTAATATGAGCCTGGGTGTTAAATATATGTATTTAAGTATTATACTTATGATTCCTCTGTTGTCTGATGTCCGTAACACAAGTGCTTTAAGCGACTTACCACGGAATGAGGTCAATGTATGAGATATTGTGAGAACTAATTTATATATACATATAGATATTGTTGTATCACTTTTAACTTTCACATAAATGTTTTTCATATAGGATAAAAATAACACGAACCAACAAGATAACATCTAGACAGGCATTCATTCGGCACACAGTGACACAAAACATGAGACGGCTCGAGTCAACACGTCCGACTCCGCCGACCGCCCGAGGGCGAGTGACATTCTAACATTTGCAGGCTCGAGTCGTGAACTCGTGAAGTTTGACCTTTTAGAAACGTTCAAGTTGACTATTCAGAGCGATTATAATTGATTGACTCTCGCCCTCGATTAGCTAACTGCCGGAGGTATAGGAGTGTCCGGCATACATAAATACGATCATGTTTCCCATTGCTGGTCTCTTCTCGGCTGGCTTCCTATTCGAGAACGTCGCAAAATTCGAGTTCTAACCATACTATTTTCAAGACTTTTTGATCCGTACGCACCTATTTACTTAAAGGATAGATTCCAATTCCTATCTTCCTCTCACGAACGTAATCTCCGTTCTTCTAATACTCTCCCGCTCTTAACTCCTTCTCATCACTAATTTTTTGACAAATTCTGTTACAGTGACAGCTATACGACTCTGGAACGAACTTCCCTTGAATATTAAGCAATCCTCAAACAAATTTATCCTGAAACGCTTTCTCCGTACTTTATTTATTGATGCTGCTTCTCTAAATTTATAACCCTATTTCTTATGTACGTTATTATATATATAATTGTCTGCATTGTGTAATGGTTGACTGTGGGTTAATGCCAACCGGCATTAATTCCGCCATTTGTACATTTTGTAATAAGTTGTGCAAAAAAAGTTCAATAAATAAATAAATTGGAAAAACATATTTTGTATTCCGCTGACGTGGTAAGGAAGCATATGGTCCGCAAAATGGTCACATTGCCATCCCTGTAATTTGAAGACGTTACGCCACATTACCTAGTAACTTAACTGATCACATTTCATACCGGATAATAATTCAATATTTTCACGCATATCGATTCATAAAACCAGGAAACACAACCGATAAATACCGGCCATAAACGACACATCATCATAGACAAGTTTTTTGCCGCCACAAGCCGCTCACTTCCACGCAGCTTCCGCCATTACCGCACGGAAGCGGCGCCATTTCCACGAGGCGCCGCGAACAAGATGGCACCTATGCACCGGTATTCGGAAACGAAAGTGGTCTTATGATTTACAACTAATTTAAATGTCATTGTGATGTTGACTTTCAACTTTAATGAAAATAATGGGAATGAGAGCATTTTTTAAATAAAAAAAATTAAACTTATACTATTTTATAATAGTAACTCCCCCAGTACCGGGTATCGATAGCGACGAAACAGCGTAACTCAAATGCACAGGGCGGAGATGGGCAGCAGCATTCTCGATGTGAAAGTTACGCTCCGCTATTATCAACACGCTCGCCCAGCGCTAGTACCTCCCTATGTACCAAGTGTTGTAAGATGTGACTAAGGTACTAGAGCCGACTGTTTGCGGTATATCCATCCAAATCAATGTAGCTCAGGGCGGGGATAGGCAGCAGTATCGCGAAAGTTCTGTTTTTGCGATTGACAACACGCATGCCCAGCGCGGCATTTATGGGCAAATTCCTCCCGTCCTAGGGAGGCCTGTGTCCAGCAATGGACTTCCAAAGGTTGATATGATGGTGATTATGATCTTAGCTGTACTAAATCGAATTTCAGGATATAATAACATGTACCTTAAAAGATTAAATCTTAATTAAACACTATTGGACATAGGCCTCCCCAAGATAGGGGGAATTTGCCCATAATTGCCACGGTGAGCAAGCGTGTTGGCAATCGAAAAGCGCAGTTATCGCGACAAGGATGCTGCTGCCCATGCCCACCTAGTGATTTTGAGCTGCGCTGTTTTGGATGGCCATCCGCCAACTATCGTTTCTAGTAAATTTAAGTCACATGTTACGACACCTGGTACAGAGGAAGGTACTATTCTACTCTGCCGGTACCTCTCGGCTCTAATGTATAGAAAACCAACTACATTAATTGAAACAAAAAAAATTAACAACCCGTTTATAGTCGCAACCGAACGACAACCGTCCGCGCACGCGTTATTTATCACCTAATAAACACAAAGTGCAATAAAATTTTATTAATACCGTTAATAAATAGTAAAACTCTAAATACGGTACGCAAAAAAAATAAAATAGCTGTTTGACATATCGGCAAAGATATCACTGGGTACAGATGGCTCAACAACTTCACTTTTTTTTATTATTAAACCAGGTCGACAAACAAGAACACATTGAATCTCATTCACAGAACTATGATATCTCATTGTAAATAAAATGTAATTTCGTATGAGAATAAAGATCTTTAAACACACATTAGGTGAGATGATAAAAAGCGTCACTGCAGCCAATACACGCTCGTAATATCACTGACGCGTTGCCAACCTTGTGACTTGAGGATATTATGTCACATTACCCAGTAAATCCACTGTCTCTCTCACCGTCCAGACCGAAACACAGGAATACTAGCTATTTGCCGGTATAAATAGGTTGTAGTCAGGTACCAATGCAAACCACCTTTTGTATTAGATCTACGGTCTACACCATGTATTAATCTCATACGTAGACTCGACTCAAAGTGAAGTAAGAGTGAAGATGCTCTATGACAAGATACAAGATACTTTTTTAATAGATTATCACCAATTTTTTACTCTATCACTCGTACTGTATGGATCTTCTGTACTTGAATTAATGATATCGACCAAGGATATCACGGCAGGCCGTAAAGCTATTTACGGCATCGACCGCTAGATGGCGCGCGACAGGAAGCGCTTCCATTGGTGCGGAAGCGAGGGCAACAGTCATTACGGTGTTCACTCGACCTTTCGAATGTCGATTCGAAATTCGAATATGGAATAGCGTGTTTCATAGAGGTCGTTTATATAGCCTCTGATAACTTCGCTTTGGTATAATGCTGTATTCCTTTAGTAAATCCTACGGATTGGAACCGAGACGTTTATCATCATACCAGCCATTGAAAGTCCACGGACAAACTTGGACGGAAGAAAGGACTTATGTTTTTTGCACATAATTGCTGCGCTGAGCAGGCGTGGCAGATCATAACTTCGCAAAGAGGATTCCCATTCCCGCCCTGTAGTATTTAAGTTGTGCTGTTTCGGATGAATATACCGCCACCTGTCGGTTCCGGTACCCTACTCGTCTCTTACGACACCTGGTATAGGGAGGTACTATTCTACTCTACACACATGCTTTCTGGAAAAAAAAATGGCCTACGTGCTATTCCAGACTATTAATACCATCCATCCATACAAACTATAGAATGTGTTAGATTAGTGACAAAGAAGGTCAGGGTTTAATATTTCTGATCGGACACCAAATCTCGCTCGTTTGCTCGTTTTTATAGAAGGAGAAGCTGAATGACTGATATCAACGCAGGGCCCAACCTATAAAGGTCAGAAAGTTGAAACTTTGTGCAGGTGTTCCTTTTACAATTTAGAAGAGCACTAAGAAAAGGATTTTTCACCCAAGGAAAATTCACCCTCTAAAGAGCTAAAACAGGGTTGCAAAGATAGTATAAAACTTAGTTGTTTTTGAATTATTCAAATGTAATCCAGTACAATGTTTCTTCATTGAAAGTGATGGAACACTTGCAAAACATAGCTTCGGAAATCCTTGTAGTGGGTAAAAGGGGGATATAAAGTTAGTATGAAAGTTCTACAACTTAGCGCTGTCAATCTCCACACAAAAAATATGACTCATCCAATACAATTGACAAAACTTAAGCGACTACCACTGAATATGCAAAAATAGTTACGCTTGCGCACATAACGTGGGCGTGAAAAAAAAAAACAACAATTAACATTCTGCGCATACGCAAGCGTTGCGTGATTAATTGGTGCATGATTTGCATAATTCTTGGCACACTGTTTTGCCAGGCTCTTGAAGAAAGACGGGCGATGAAAAATATATATATTCCAATTCCTATCTTCCTCTCACGAACGTTATCTCCGTTCTTCTAATACTCTCTCGCTCTTAACTCCTTCTCATCACTCTAGTTTTTTGACATACTCTTTTACAGTGACAGCTATACGACTCTGGAACAAGCTTCCGTTGAATATTAAGCAATCCCCAAAAACCAATTTATCCTGAAACAATTTCTCCGTACTTCATTTACCGATGCTGCTTATCTATAACCCTATTTTTGATGTACATTATTTTATATATTTTTTTTATATCATATGTATTTATTGCGTTAATTTATACAAATATGTATTTAACGTTTATCTATTTTGTATATATATTGTCTGCACCACTATACATTTTTTTTTTCTGTTTCGTGTAATAGTTGACTGGGAGATAATGCCAACTGGCATTAAGTCCACCATTTGTACATTTTGTAATATTTTATGCAATAAAGTTCAATAAATAGAATAAATATATCCGCGTCCGCTACAAAGATATCACTAGCTGGCTAAAGATATAAGGTCACATTGACTCAGTAGTTTCACTGCCTCTATCACCCTTCAAACCGGAACACAACAAAGCGAACACTGTTATTTGGCTTTGGTTATAGAAATAGTTAAGAGGTACCAATACAGACAATCCACCTCATGAAAAATCAATCAATAATAAATAGGAAATACTGTTTGTTTCATCATCATCAAGACAGCCATTGGAAGTCCACCGCTGGACATGGACCTCCCACAAAAATGGGATTTTTGTCTGCCGCGCCGGGCTACCGTGTTGGCAATCGCAGAGCGCATCTTTCGCAACGAGGATGCTGCTGCAGAATGCCGCCATGTGTCGGATTTGATACCTTAGTCGCCTCTTACGACACCTGGTACAAAAGGAGGTACTATTATATTCTGCTGGTATCTCACGAATCCTCGAGTTTAACAAGTAATAAAAAACAAATCTGTTCAGCCAACCGACAGTCAGCTAACGAACCGCCATTACTTAAGCAGGCAAACGTTAAAAATGAAGTCATATCCTGCATTAATGCCGCGGCCGCCGCCCACGCCGCACGTCGCGTTGCGCAGAAATTTCTAGACATATTAATGCATACTCAGTGTTGGAGGACACAGCCGTTTTATTGTCAGCACCGATTTATTTATTTATGCTCTCTGTGGGCTAGACTTGATTATAATTATCATTGTATATTATGCTAACGATTTGACGGGCATAACAGGGGATTTGCTAGCAGTAAATCTATACTATGTCGTGATACCAGATGAGTAGAATAGTACCTTCCCCAGTACCAGGTGTCGTAGTAGGCGACTGAGGTACAAGAGCCGACAGATGGCGGTATATCCATACAAAACAGTGCAGCTCAAATGCACAGGGTGGGTATAGGCAGCAGCATCCTTGTCGCGAAGGCTGCGCTCTGCGATTGCCAACCGGCTTGCCCAGCACGGCAATTATGGGCAACATTCCCCCTTACTTGGGGAGGTCTATATCCAGCAGTGGACTTTCAATGGTTGGTATGATGATGATGAAATCTATACTTATACTAGCTGTCCCGGCAAACGGTGTTCTTCCATTTAAATGATATAAAATAATTAAATCACTAAAACAACTATTAAAAAATAGGGGTTGGTGATAGAAGGGTGAATTTCTTTTTAAAGCTACATTATCATAATAATAAATTTGAATTTAAAAAAAAAGATTAAAAAAATATTAGGGTTGGATAACCCTTATCACTTAGGGGTATGAAAAATAGATAGTAGTCGATTCTTAGACCTACACAATACATATAAAATTTCATCAGAATCACTCAAGCCGTTTCGAAGGAGTATGGTAACTAACACAGCGACACGAGAATGTTATATATTACATTATAAAGCGGAAGGACTTACATAAGGTAGACCTTATACGAACGTCTGCATTGGTACCCTCTCTTATTTATTCTACCGCCAAACAGCAGTGTTTGCATTGGTGTGTTGAGGTTTGAAGCGTAATAGAAACAAAGAAATTACTGCGTAATGTGACATAGTATTTTCAAGTCACAATGTTAGCAATTAGCTATATCATTGTGATATTGCGAGTCTCTATATGCTGCAGTCTTAGTTATACGTGTTCACAAGAAACAAAATTATTTTTACAATAGCCTTAATACTTAAAACTTTCCACCGGAGTAGAATTCGTTCGGGTACCGCCAGAGTAGAATAGTGCTAGATGTCGTAAGAGGTGACAGAGGCACCGGAACCGACAGATGGCGGTATATCCATCCGAAGCAGCATAGGTTAAATGCACAGGGCAGGGCTGGGATCAGCATATACGTTGCGAAGCTACTCTCAGCGATTTCCACAACTCTTGCCTATAACAGGCGTGTCCATTTAATTTTGATCCAAGGATAGTTCCTGCAGGATTCGTCATAGAGTGAACTCAAAGGGAAGAAATCGTGTTATTGTCTGACACTTAAAAGGGTCAACTGGCCATCAAGGTCATTGTGCAACAGATCCAAGACGTGCAATAAGAACTATTTAGCTAGCTAGCTATTGTTCGTCTATTATTACACTTGGACGATTTAATCGTGCTAATTTCAAAAAGACTAACAACTAAGATATATATTCACCAACCAGCTTAGCTCTATGTCCGCGACTGGCCACGAGGTCTTATATTTTATCCCAGGGGAACACTTGTCATTCCTGGATTAAATCTATCTGGCTCTCTGACAGGGAAACTGTGCAAAGAATCGTGCTGATTCCTTGGAGAAGAATATAAATCCAAATCTATGCCAATGAAATGTATTTTCGACATAAAACGTATGTCTATGTGTTATTGCAAGATGGACCGACGACATTTGTGTTTTTCTGTGTCTGTTTGCTGAATACATGTATTTAAATATTATATCAGTGATACTTCTGTTGTCTGATGTCATATGCGCTTTAATCGACATATCTCGGCGTCATGTCAATGTATGAGATGTTGTGTGAATTTATTATAAAAACTGTACAACTCGAAATGATAAATGCCACACACATAGCACGATCGCCAATATTTCCACAGGTGTTTTTCCAATAACATGTGCTCAATCTGGGTGTCACCTTGCGAGCTAACCTTGATCTAGACTAGACTAAACGCTCAACGCATTTTAAACAATCCTTGGTTCTTCTTTTATGTGACAAAAAAAAACAATTGATTGTGTTTGGACAGCTAATTCAGTATAGGCGGTATTATCGCTGAGTAAAGTGTACTGCGCTCCTTTACGCATTCATTAAACGGCATGCACCTATTTAGCACGCAGTGTAACGCAATATATAACAGAGTGGAACACATCGACGGTCAGAAATTCAATTGAAATAAGAAATATAAAGGCAAAAAAATGTTTATTTATTATTTCTGACTTTAGTTAACGGTTTTATGTAAAAGATGATTCAATTTCAAGATTTTTCTGATGGCGCAGGTGATATTGATCCTATCTCGTGCGCCAGGGGTCGTAGGTTCGATTCCCACCCAGAGCATATTTACATGATGATATTTCTGTTTGCTCTGTGTCTGGGTGTATGTAAATATATGTATTAAAGTAGTATATTTGTGATTCCTCTGTTGTCTGGCGTCCGTAACACGCGTGCTTTAAGCGACTTACCATGAATTCAGATCAATGTATGCTATGTTGTGAGAATTTATTATTATTAATAATAATATTTATTAATGTATGTTTAAAACAGATTACTTAATTATAATTAAATGTAGCTTAAAGTTATAAAGAATTAATTATTATTTTTTTCTTTTTGTTATTCCTGTTAACCTGCTCTTTGTCCCTTACGACAAAATCAATTTACGATCGACAATATTGTAATCAAGAATATACAGGGTATGGGACCTTTAAGCTCCTAAGGTAATAGGTCCTCTTTAAGGTCCTATTTGGACGAGACTTCCACTTCGACTTAAAACTTAATTTACAACAGGTTAATTGATAAAACTTCCAAAACCACCTAATATTCTTTAGATGAAGACACGGGCAATCGCTAGTTTGTAATAAGAGTTGGAATACAAGCGAGCATATACTATGTAATAAACAAATTCACACAACATCTCATACCTGACTCCAAGATAAGTAGCTTAGAGCACTTGTGTTATGGATATCAGACAATATAATTACAAATATAACACTCCAACACATAAATAACACCCGGACATAGAACAAACACATATAACATCACTTAAATATATGTCATGGTAGGATCGTACCCATAGCCTTAAGCGCACAAGTGAGGACCACTAGCATCTGCGCCATCGGGCCCATCAAATAATTTTAAATATCCATTAAAAATTGCGTGCACAGTACGTTTGTATTTGCGTATTGGCGGAAACATTGGACGGAATGTTGGCCGACTGGGCCAACATGGCATGGGTACGGCAAGGTCACAAATCTGGTTCGACCCACCACGTGTCGAAATTATGACAAACAAGATGGTGCAAGGCACCGGTTTTGGAATGTGAACGCTGGGCGTTTAATTCTGAAGTTATTATCAGTATTAAGAACCGGTACTAATATTAGCAGGGTTCGAATCTAATAGTTCTTCATCAAATTAACCGTAGGACGTCCGCTGCTGGACATAGACCCAAAGACAATTGACATTTTTGTCCATAATTTCACAATACTACCTGATGATCCTGATAATACCGGGTAATCCTTCTTTGTGCGACAAAGGTTCGATCCCCGCCCAGTGCAAATATTTATATGATACGTGTTTTTTTTGTGTCTGGGTGTTCCATGTATGTATTAAAGTATTATGTTTTTGATACCTCTATTGTCTGATGTCCGTAACACGAGTGCTTTAAGCTGAAGTTTAAGAGTTGTTAAAGACTTATTTCGGAGTCAGATCAATGTATGAGATGTAGTGTGAACTGATGCCCGTTTCTGATGAACTTTTTCATGCATATTCGGTAAGTCTGAGAATTTCCTACGATCTATTTTTCAAACCTCGAAATGATAAGGTTTTCACTCCATAATTATTTTTTTTTTATTATGCGGCATTAAAATACATAATACCCTAAATTTTCACCCTTATACACCATCCCCTACTTTTTAGTAGTTTTAGTAATTTAATTATTTTATAGTTTATTTATATTCAGACAGACAGCCAGTATATTATAAAATCTCACATTCTCGTTAGACCCATATTTAACAGTGGACTATCTACGACTGATATGATGATAAATATCACAATAAGTGCCGTAAACACTTTCACTTCCACAAACATCTGTCCATGTATGGATGTTGTGATAACATTGTCTCGAACTCACCACAAAACGGGCCACGATAAGGTTGAACAAGCGTGAACACAACCGTGACGCATTCATATTAACTGTTGGATATAGCCTCCAAGGAAGGAGGATTTTTGTCCATGATTGCCGAGCCGGGCAAGCGTGTTGGCAATCGCCGAGCGCAGCTTTCGCGACGAGGATGCTGCTGCCCAACCACGCACTGTGTGTGCCCAACCACCATCTGTCGGTTCTGGTACCTTAATCGCCTGTTACGACTCCTGGTTACAGGAGGAACTTCTATTCTACTCTGCCGGTACCGGAAACGTCGCATCAAAATCCGTTGACTAGTTTTAAAGATCGAAGCATATGTAAGGATAGCCAGCGGAAAGCGATATATTAGATATATTTATGTAATAATAATAATAAATTCCCACAACATCTAATACATTGACCTGACTCCGTGGTAAGTCGCTTAAATCACGCGTGTTATAGACGCCAAACAACAGAGGAATCACAAATATACTATCTAAATACATATATTTAACACCCAAACGCAGAACAAACACTAATACCGTCATGCATAAATATTTGCTCTAGGTGGGAATTGAACTTCTAACCCATTGGCATAAGACAGGATCACTACCATCAGCACCATTCCTTTAATGATGCAGCTGTGACCTAGCTTAGCTAGTTTATATAATAAAAACGGTCCAGGTCTTCATTTAGATATGACCTAACACAAAACAGTACATCCACTTATCTCTTTGCTAACATGACGTAAACCGTTATACATTCAGTGTGTTGAGTTTACGATGTGCAATACGACGGCGCGGCGCTGCGACAATTGTTTATGATGTTTTTGAATTATTATCTGATAAACGTATGATTTCATAGCTGTATTATTACAAACTGGTCACAAAAGTTTGGTGTCTCTGTGAACCCGTCTAAGACTCAAGCTATTATCTTGGGCAGCAAACGGCAATTGTCCAGTTTAAAAAATGTACTTGTAATTATTTTTAATAACGTGCCCTACAGCACATGCGTTAAGAATCTTGGCCTATTTATCGACTCTTCCTTAACCTGGGATACACACGTTAATGAAATCAGCAGTAAGGTTACTGGAACGCTTCGTGCTCTCTATCGATTAAAATATTTTCTTCCTACTAAAACCAAAACCCTTCTTATTCAATCCTTGGTTTTACCCATAATTGACTACGGTGACGTGTGTTGCACTAATATCTCTCAAGAACTCCTTAATAAATTGGATCGTCTATTAAACAACTGTATTCGTTTCATTTTCGGTTTGCGTAAATACGATCATATTTCCCATTACCGTTCTCTTCTCGGCTGGCTTCCCATTCGAGAACGTCGCAAAATTCGAGTTCTAACCATACTATTTTCAATGCTTTTTGATCCGTACGCACCAATTTACTTAAAGGACAGATTCCAATTCCTATCTTCCTCTCACGAACGTAATCTCCGTTCTTCTAATACTCTTTCGCTCTTAACCCCTTCCCATCACTCTAGTTTTTTGACAAACTCTTTTACAGTGACAGCTATACGACTCTGGAACGAGCTTCCGTTGAATATTAAGCAATCCCCAAACAAATTTATCCTGAAACGCTGTCTCCGTACTTTATTTACTGATGCTGCTTCTCTAACTTTATAACCCTATTTCTGATGTACGTTATTCTATGTATAAATATATACATATATATTTATTTTATATCATATGCATTTATTTATACAAATATGTATGCCACGTTTATTTATTTTGTATAAAATAAATAAACGTGGCAATAAAGTTAAATAAATAAATGATGATACTATCCTACTCAGCTGTGAGGTACCGGTAGAGGTAGAAAAGTACCAGAACCAACAGATGGCGGTATATTTATCCGAGACATAGTAGCTCAAATGCGTAGGGTGGGGATAGGCAGCCATTGGAAATCCACTGCTGGACATTTTCCACCCCAAGAAAGCAGGTCTTTTGCCCATAATTGCCTTAGCGCGGCAACTATTGGCAAAAGACCTGCTTTCTTGCAACCGTGTTGGCAACCAAGCGCAGAGCGCAGCGATTGTCATGTTGCTGCCCATCTCCAACTTGTACATAAGACCTACACTATCTCGGATGGATATACCGCCATCGTAACCTCTTACAATACCTGGTACAGAAGGAGGAACTATTCAACTCTGCTGGTACCTCAAGGCCATAGCAAATAATAATTGCCCGCAACCAAGCACAAAGCCTTAGACATCTCAGATCTGAGATCGCACCAATGGTATTGCGGTGTATATGCGTCCTATCAAGACCACGCATGCAAATGTAAGGAATAGAATATATTAGACGAGTCGTGTTCTGATACATCAATAGACAGATTTTTATCAATAGAATTATATATTCCTATGTCGTCTTCTACAGACTGCAATGTTTAAATATTTAAAAGATTTATATTGGCTTGCTGTCCTGGTAAACGTTATTCTGCCATATAAATGATATAAAATTATTAAATCACTAAAACTACTATTAAAAAGTAGGGGTTAGTGATGAGACCTTTCCATGAAATTCCGAATGCCAGGTAGCATATAGTCCACATTAAGCGTGGCATGAGACCAAGTTTCAGTGCCATATATCCTAAAAATGTATCCTGAAACGCTTTCTCCGTACTTTATTTACTGATCTGCTTCTCTAACTCTATAACCCTATTTCAGATGTACGTTATTTTATACATATTTTTTTATATCATATGTATTTATTGCGTTTATTTATACAAATATGTATGTAACGTTTATCTACTTTGTATATTTATTGTCGTGTCGCGTAATGGTTGACTGGGAGATAATGCCAACTGGCATTAAGTCCGCCATTTGTACATTTTGTCATATTCAGTGCAATAAAGTTCAATCAATAAATAAATATCATTAACGGTGATAAGTCGTAATGAATGTTATATTCGCTGTTTGTCCAATTAGCACAACCCTATCTTTAGATCCGTGACATCAACAGACATCAAGCACACGTACCAAGCTACCTAAGTACAAAGTTTATTATAGGCATGTCATTTCAATGGAGATTACAAGGTTGCTTGTTACACCTTAGACGCTATCGGATTCTCTATCTAGGGTTGCCAACTTTGTTTGGGATAATTTGTAAAACTTGTTACCCATTCATCATTACAGTCATTCATCATTAAATCAAGTGTGTTACGGACACCAGACAATAGAGGGATCATAAATATACTACTACTTAAATAAATATATTCAACAGCCTGACACAGAACAAACACTAATATCATCATGTAAATACTTGCTCTGGGTGGGAATCCACGACCCTCGGCGCACAAGATAATCATTCAAGACGTCTAAAAAATATTCGACTTTATATTACATGACTTAAGTAAGGAAAAGACTAAAATTTCCAAAGATCTATTGTAAGAATTACGCTGTACTGACCAACCGGTAAATTAAATTTGATGAAATTTAACATGTAGATAGTCTGAACCCAAGGGAAGGTTATAGTCTAATATTGAACCCGGGCAGAACACGCAGGGTGCGATACAGAGGGATGAAGTAGTCGGGATGAAGTAGTATAGGGAGGGTTGCGATGCAAAGGGTAAAGCGTGAAGGATTAATATATGAGGCAACCCTAGTCATATCTACCGAGTAATTGCTTTTTTACTACTAGCATGGCGTTTTAAAATATTTATTTATTATACATAGGTGCTGTAGGGTGTATTTAGATTTAGTTAAAGGACAGGTTTGTGAATAGTTAGTTCAAATTGCCCATCGCCATCTTTGTTTTTAATAATGAATAATAAATTAACGCAACATCTCATACATTGATCCGACTGCAAGATAAGTAGTTAACAGTACAGAGAACGCTTGTGTTATGAATATCAGACAACAGAGGAATTTCACGTCAACGTTCGTTTTTAGTGGGGATCGGACAAACAGTTATGTGATACACATTTGTATGTCTATCATCATCATCATCATATCAACGGCAAAACCTCCACTGCTGGACATAGACCTCTCAAAGTGATTTCCAATAGGACCGATCGTATGCGGGCTGCGTACAGCGCGATCTGTTTGTTCTGAATATTTGCTTGTAGTTGATTCCTCTGTTGCCTGATTTATGTAACACAAGCGTTTTAAGCTACTTATCACAGAGTCAGGTCAACGTGAGATGTATGAATTTCGCAGTACTCTGACTTTTCAAACAGGAACACAATGTTCTCTTCTCGCCTAGCTTCCCATTCGAGAACGTCGCAAAATTCGAGTTCTAACCATACTACCTATTTTCAATACTTTTTGATCCGTACGCACCAATTTACTTAAAGGACAGATTGCAATTCCTATCTTCCTCTCACGAACGTAATCTCCGTTCTTCTAATACCCTCTCGCTCTTAACTCCTTCTCATCACTCTAGTTTTTTGACAAACTCATTTACAGTGACAGTTATACGACTCTGGAACGTGCTTCCGTTGAATATTAAGCAATCCACGAACAAATTTATCCTGTAACGCTGTCTCCATTTACTTTATTTAATGATGCTGCTTCTCTAACTTTATAACCCTATTTCTAATGTACGTTAAATCCTATGCATTTATTGCGTTTATTTATACAAATATGTATAAATAAACGCATTATATATAACACAACCAAGCGAACTATGCTGCTGTTTGAAGGTAGAAGTAGAGAGTGAGGTACCAGTGCAAATTATCTCCAATAATCTACAGTAATCTCTAGCCTATAGGGTCGTGGGATACTGGAAGAGTTGAATAGTATCTACTCCTGTACCAGGTGTCATAAAAAGCGTCTGAGGTACCAGAACCGACAGATGGCGGTATATCAATCCAAATTAGTGTAGCTAAAATGTCCAGGGCGGCGTTGGGCAACAGCATTCCCGTTGCAAAACCTACTAAATTCCCTCTCTCTTGGGGATGCACATGTCCTGCAGTAGACTTATAATTGCTGGTATGATGATGATGATAATGAATCTCTTATGCAGGGGCGAGGTTGATTTCTTGTACTTATAGAGGTCTTGTGAAAAACCACTTAGGTACTATTATCGACAGACACAGTGCGTTCGTTCTGCGATGGTGACCAGTGCGACAATTATGAATTCCTCCTTTTTAAAGTAGCGCTATGATATCAATCATCATCATCATAGCAGCCATTGGAAATCCACTGCTGGACTTAGGCCTCCCCAAGGGACGAGGAATTTCGGTAAGCCAATTCACGTTTGTTAAGCGTGTGGCAATCACAGAGCGCAGCTTTCACGACAGGGATGTAGCTGCCTATGCCCGCCCTGCATTTGAATTACACTGGTGCGTATGGATATACTCCCATCTGTCGATTCTGGTACCTCAGTCACCTCTTCTCCTACTCTCATATTCGGCTTGATATATATACAGTCACAACCCATTATAGCGACATCGTCTACAACGACCGATCGGTTATTACGACCAGATTGTAAGCTCCTGGCTGAGTCTGCAGTAAACTGTTCAGTAAACATACGCGCTATAACAACATCGGATATAGCGAAATATCGTTTATAACGACGAAACTATATTGATATACATCGACTAAAACGACCAACCGCATTTAGTCCCACCAAAACAAAACAATACGAACGATCTTAGATCTCATTACTAAGCATTGAAGTAATAATATTTAGGCGTATTACCTACGCTCTGTCTCCGAACATTTCCGAGGCTCTTAGCGCTATAAGTCTTGCAAAAATTTGTTACCTTTAGCGACCAGTTTAATACCGATGATATTCTTAACTTGAGGAGTATGAAACGTAAAATGCAAAACATTTGAGAGTGGGCTTTAAAAAACAGACTGAAATGACTGATTACTTTAAAAACTAGTGTAAGTCTCATGGTACATTTTGTATGTCCAATTATTTCTTAATAAACATTTTTATTTCTTTTTTAACATTTTATTTGAAAACTTTATATTATTCTAACTATATTAGATATATATGTACTTATGATAATTTAACTACTTATGTTAGGTTATGCTTATTACAACTATCGGATATAACTCCAGCCATAGTTACGTCAAAACCCAGCGACATATACATAGGTCCAACCCACACATGGCATGCTAAATGAAAATAAACACAGGTTATTTGATTGCCTATTACATCAGCTGTTTTCAAACTTCCGACCTCTATCTGCCAGTGTGATGTGGGCAAGCCTAGATTTGTTATGGCTGCACCAAGGCTAGTCTAGGTATAAGTATAGTTACGTCATTCCTCTAGCTTCGCGGAATTTGCGATTACCTTAGCTTGAGATATTTTATTTAAAGTTTAATTGATTGCCTCCGGTTTTTAGTTCAACCTTATTGGCTGATCGATTGGAAGCTATCCTTCTTGAGATTTCTAGCTATTTCTCTTCGACTACCTGATGGTCGGAAACGTTCCCTTTTATATTAAACTAGCGGTCCGTCCCGGCTTCGCACGGATGCAATGAGAATAAAGTATGGTTATTGTAAGTTATCTTTAAGAGAATGAACATATGCCACCGCAGACTTTGGTCGACATTTTAATGGTGTACAATACTATATCCCTACTAATATTATAAATGCGAAAGTAAATCTGTCTGTCTGTCTGTTACGCTTTCCCGCATAAACCACTCAACCGATTTTCATGAAATTTGGCACAGAAAAATCTTTAGACCCTGAGAAAGAAAATAGGCTATTTTTTTATTAGAAATAAGGGTTGTAAGGGGTCGTAAGGGGGGATGAAAAGTTGCATGGAAGTATCGCTATTTTTAGAGCTAGAAACTTCAAAACTTATTTTTCAGGCCATTGATTTGATATAAATAAACATGACATTCAAAGTTTATAAAAGTTAAGGTAAAAACCTTTTTGGGTACCATACCGGTACCCAAAAAGGTTTTTACGGTAAAGTTGTTATAGGTGAATGATGGATGTTTGCTACATTTTCACACCAGAACGGCTGTAATGATCAGGTGTGGAATTAAGGTTATTGATAATCCGGAAAAACACAGTCTAATTTTTATCTCGAAAATATGTTCCAGCGGGATCATCATTATACCAGCCATTGGAATTCCGCTGCTGAACATAGGCCGCTTCAAGAAAGGGGGAATCGCACCCATAATTGCCGCGCAGAGCAAGCGTTTTGGCGATCGCAGAGCGCAGCTTTTACGACGGAGATGCTCCTAGATTTGAGCTGCACTGTTTTGGTTGGATATACCGCTATCTGTCGGTTCTGGTACCTTAGTCGCCTTTTAGGACACCTGACACAGAATGATTTACTACTACTCTGCCGGTACCTCACAGCACAGCGGGTTATATATGGCTTTTTTATTTTTTCTCTAAGGAGTCTGCATGATGTTTTGCAAGTTTCGTTGTCATAGAGCGAAATAGATTATATAGAATAATAAGTATTCCTCAGGGATACGACAAAGTCCTCGCAGACAAAGTTGCAGCCAGAACAGCTTGTGTATTTTAAACTTCCCAAGAGCACGCTGTTTTTATTTTCTAACAAGCATACTTATACCATTCTAATTGCATCCTTAATTGGTAGCTAAGGTCGTATAGGGCCAAGAAATGCGATCCGTTCAGTTCCGCATCAGGCTAGCAATCTTGCCCTTCCTGAAGGGCTGCTTCCTTGCAAGGTAGGGCTAATGCACACTGACAATTAAATATTATTTCAACTGGCTCCGATTGAGTGCATATATTTCTAAATTATAGCTTAGGTGTTATCTCAACTTATAAAGAGGAAATATTTATTTATATTGTAAATAAATAGACAAGAAATAAAGAGGATTTTTTTTTAAATTGTATTGCATGTCAAACTTTAACGAAAAAAAAATTTTAAAATACCTATATACTTTAACATGTAGTAGACCTCATACAAAAGGTCGCCTGTATTGGTACCTCACTCTCACGTATTTCTACCAACAAATAGCAGTGTTCGCAATGCTGTTTTCACTGGCAAACAGGCAATAAGTTCACTGGGTAGTGTGGCATTATATCATCAAGAACGCGTTAGAGGTATCCTCGAGCGTCTATAGGCTGCAGCGACGCTTATTATAACTGGACTGGACTGTGTGCTAGTTGGTCGTCTTGGTCTCATAAAAAATTGAAAACATCCTAAAACAAAAAATTCTAGACAAGATTTGTATTTCTCAACATCATAGCAGTAATAAAGTGCCGGGCATATGCCTCCCTAAGGAAGGGGGAATTTGCTTATAATTGGGTGGCCACCTGTTTGGTCCGGTACCTCAGTCGCCTCTTACTACACCTGGTACCATTGCACGCAGTTCACACTACACGGCATACTTCTGAACATTTGATATAAAGAAAACCAAAACTCGATTTCAAAATTATTTCACTAATGGAAAGTAAGTTATTGTGAGTTATTATAACCAATTCTAAGTTAAGTCTTGACATCGTCTGTCGGTCCTTATCAATATTCTATCGTAGATAAATAAATAAATTCCCAAAACATTTCATACATTGACCTGACTCCTTGATAAATCGCTTAATACACTTGTATTACGGCCAACAGACAGAGGAATCACAGATATACTACTGAAAAACATACACTTAACACCCAGACACAGAACAAACATAAATATCATATAAATATCATATAAATACTTGCCCTGGCTGGGGATCGAAGCCACGACCCTTGGCGCAAAAGATAGGATTACTACCATTTGCGCCGTCCGGCCCGTCAAAGTATGATTGTTACACTTTCACACAAGAACGCTGGATAGATCTAAACGAAAATTAGCACTATTATCCCGAAAGTCAGTTCCCGTGGGACAGATCTGTCTTTTTTCTCTATGAAATCGGCACGTCTTTGTACATAGCTTCGGGAGGCGACACAGAATTTCACTCGAAATAACAAGAGCTCCTCAGGGATGCGATAAACTGTCGAAGCCGCGAGCGGAAAGCCAGTTGGATATAAAAACGACGTTCAACGGACTTTATTATATCCGCTGCCTTACCGCGTATTATTTAGCTTAGAGTTTATGGCAAGACCGGATTCCTGCGCGTTTGACTGCACGCAAACAAGCAATGCACAGAAGCGCCAGTGAATTAATAACGTTATTTATTAGGCACTGATTATCTCGTAAGTTTCTACAGTCGTCCGGTAAGAGACAGGTGCAGGTTCGAGTCCGCCTGAAGCAAGTAGATTTTTTGATGACTGAGTAAAGAATATAAAAATATAACATTGTTAAAAAGTCGTGAGGTACCGGTAGAGTAGAATAGAACCTCCCACTGACTTAGGTACCAGGAAACCGTAAAAGGCGGTATATCCATGCAAAAAAATCAGCTCAAATATACAGGCTATGTCACATTTATCCGGTAATTTCACTGCCTCTTTCTTCCTTCCAACCGGAATACAGCGATGCGAGTGAAAAGTAAGCTACCAATGCAAACGATCTTTGTAAGAGGTCTACCTTAAGTACATAATTAAATATTATTAATTTGTTATGTCCGTAACACAAGTGCTTTAAGTGACTTACCTCGAAGTCATTTTAATGTATGAGATATTGAGAATTCATTTATTATTAATGATGATGATAAAACCCAAACCTGAATCATCTGTACGCAGCTCCTACTATGCCGTACGCACCAGATCTCAAAGCAATTTACTATCACTATTTGAAGCTGTTACAGATGCATCGATTGTCGACTTTCTCCGTTCAGAAATACAGCATTAACGACGCTCAATTTCTAATGATATTCCGGTATCATAGACTGTTTTGCTTGAGACATGACTATTTTATTATAATAACTAACTTTCGCTCGCCAAATTTACATTGGAGATGGTAAGTCATCTTCAACATACTAGCCGGAAGACGTCCACTGCTGGACATAGACGTAGTACCAAACAAAATTCACCAATAAAACCAAAAGATATGGTTCAAACAAATAGAAAATTGTATCCAAGTTACAGAACGTCGTGTTTTTTGACGTCAAAACCACGTCGCGGTCCCGAAAATATTTAATGATTCATATTTTTAGACATCTATATCACCCACCCATATTAAGAAATATTTCCGTTAACTAAGTATTTGTTTCTCCTTAACCAAAAGTTTCTTATTAGTAAGATTGATATTTTAATTTTCGTAGATTGATTTCTCGGCACAAAGAAAACACAAGGTAAAGTTCGACGCGTCTTATAAGTTCTCGATAGCATAATGGTAGTAAAGTCATCCGGTAAGGGACCGATGCAGGTTCGAGTCCGGCCTGAAGCAAGTAGATTTTTTTCTTGTAAATATTATCTTTGAGAAATATTTTCATATCATAATTGAGTAATAAATATAAAAATATAACATTCTTAATAAGCCGTGAGGTACCGGCAGAGTAGAATAGTATCTCTACCTGTACCAGGTGTCGTAAGAGGCGACTAAGGTACCAGAACCGCCAGATGGCGGTATATCCATGCAAAAAAGTCAGCTTAAATGTACAGGGTGGGAATGGGTAGCAGATTCCCCGTCTCGATTGCTGCGCTCTGCGATTGCCAACACGCTTGCCCAGAGTGCCAATTATGGACAACATATCCCTTTTTCTGGGAAGGCCTATGTCCAACAGTGGACTTTTAATGGCTGGTATGATGGTGATGAATAAGTGGTTAATCCAAAGTCTCATATTCAAAGTACTAGAAATATTTACATTAGATTTACGACTTACCCCGACTTGTTAGCAACAAAAACTCGAGCGCCTCTCGACTCGACGAAATTGATCCAAGATTTGATTAAACACGAATTCTGTGCCAAGTTTCCTAACGACTTGATATTTCTGCGGTATTAAATATGGTTGACCCAAATGCAGCAACTCTAACCCGAGGTAGACTTCACACAATAACCACCTCACATAGCTATAATCTTATATGTGCCAATAACAACCTTAGCCTTAACATGGTCATAGAACTGTCCTATACCAGCCCAATGGCGCAGATGGCAGTGCTCCTAACTTATGTGAAAAGGGTCGTGGGTTTGATTCACCAATAAATACAAAAGATACAGGTTAAAAAAAGTGACAATCGAAAGTTACAGGGCGTCGTGTTCTTTGACGTCATAACCTAAGTCGCTAACCTAAAAACATTTAGTGTCTTAGAACTTATGGGAATATCCTATAAGACACATATCGTCGTTAAGTTCTAACACAGCGCAAGTCAAAATGTTAACACTTTGTACAATTGGGAAAAAATTGCTCACGTTTCATAAAATGATTTTAAAACTAATTGCTTGTGCATTTAGTTGGTGCAAAATAGATTTCGTTTAAACAGTACACGGTACAAAACGTTTACTGCAGCGTTAGAAATGTAATATCGTGTTATCATTGGGCTTAACTACTAATTTGCCAATTTTGACATACGCGGTGTTAGAACTTATGCGACGCTATGTCCCCCACACGTGAATGAAAGTCCTACGATTGATATAATTAATGACTACACTAAGCGAAATTTGGCGATAAACATTTATATGATTTATGTTTGCTGTGTCTGGGTGTTGAAAATATGTATTTAAGCAATGTATTATTATAGTATTCGACGGGGCCGATGGCGCAGATGGTTGTGCGCCAAAGGTAGTGGGTACGATTCAATCCCACCCACACATCCCACAAATATTTATATGATGATATTTGTGTTTGTTCTATGTCTGGGCGTTAAATATATGTATTTAAGTAGTATATTTGTGATTCCTCTGTTGTCTGGCATCCGTAACACAAGTGCTTTAAGCGACTTATCGCAGAGACAGGTCAATGTAGAAGATGTTGTGGGAATTAATTTATCATTTATTAATAAAAAAAAGTGTGATCAGTTCGACACCTATACTACAAGTTCATTGACCCGTCAAACTTAAAACATTTCTAAAACAGCGATGCGCCAACATCCAAAGTCCCGATAGAAAGCACTGATATCTCGCATGATACATTCCACTCTCGTTTTCTGCGTTTAATCGATGCCGGCCAGTTTTGATCGATTATTTATTGTTAGAACAAGTTGTATAAACCAAACAATTTGTGATGTCTTAGTGTCAGACAATTGACGGTTGATGTCGCTACTGTCTATGTTATCCGACACTTTTCGGTAGGCTAATACTTTTGTAAATGTTGTACCAAATACGGTTATTTAAATCAATAATACTCTGTCTACTTTCGGCTACTTGCCGCGGGCTTCATCATACCAGCTATTAGAAGGTCACTGCTGGACATAGCCATCCCCTAGAAAGAGGGATTGGCGCTCATACTTGCCACGCTGGGCAAGCGTCTTGGCAATCGAAAAGCACAGCTTTCGCGACGGGTATGCTTCTGCCCATCCCAGCCAATTGAACTACACTTTTTCGGATGGATATACCGCCATCTGTCGGGTACCCTAGTCCTAAGATACGACACCTGGTCACCTCTTCTATTTTGCCGGTACCTCAAATACAACCACACATATATTTTGCCTATACAGCAATAGCATTACTGAATATCGTTACAAAATATATGGCTAAACTACTAAAGTACTATAGCAATCGAAATACTTGCACGAGTTTGACTTTAAACGAGACATGACTATCGACTAGGTAGTAAACAATCAGATTATTTTCCTAATTAACGTTCATTACTTATATATTTATTCGAGAAAAACTACATTATATACATGGATATAAATAGAGGGTGTTCTATTTTAGATAGGAATTTCTATATATTTTAGAAAATATAGAATTAAATATGACAGGTAATAAAATTTGTAAAAAATCACACATCTCTTGCAGCACTTGTGTTACGGACGCCAGACGAATCACAAATATACCACTATAATACATATATTTAACAACCAGACACAGAACAAACACAAATATCACCATATAAATATTTGCTCTGGATGGTAATCGAACCCACGACCCCTGGCGCACAAGATACGATCACTGGTATATGCAATAAATTCACACAACATCTTATACATTGACCTGATTCCACGATAAGTCGTTTAAAGCACTTGTATTACGGACATCAGAGAAATCACAATTGAAATATTTAAATACATATATTCAACACCTAAACTCAAAACAAACACAAGAATCATCATACAAATATATACTTAGTAAAGATGTCGCTTTCTAATGATTAAAGAATTTATCAAAATCGGCCCAGTAGTTTTCGAGGTAATTCGTTACATACACAAACATATTTCCTCTTTACAATAACAGTGTGGATAATTGAGCTGTATATATTCCTGTTAAGTTTCAAGCAAGGACAACTTGATGATTACACTTAATGATGCACACAAACAATGATTGATAGTCATTAGCTGTCTACATTAAATCATTAACACTAAACTTGCATCCTTTGATTGTTTTTTATCTCTGCAAAATGTCTGTTTCCCTAGTACATACATGTTAATATACAAAATATATACTGCAAGACATACCAACCGTTGGACATCCACTGCTGGACAAAGGCATCCACTTAAAATTATAAATTCCCACTACATATACCCGACTACGTGATAAGTCGCTTAAAGTACTTGTGTTACGGATATCAGACAACAGAGGAATCTCAAATATACTACTTAAATACATATATTTAACACCCAGACACATATCAAACAAAGTACCATCATGTAAATATTTGTCCTTGGTGGGGATCTAACCCGCGACCATTGGCGCACGAGACAGGAACACTACCATCTACCTTTTGA
This sequence comes from Heortia vitessoides, assembly GCA_020976665.1. Lineage (NCBI taxonomy): Eukaryota > Metazoa > Arthropoda > Insecta > Lepidoptera > Crambidae > Heortia > Heortia vitessoides. Next base: position 1,749,029 of record JACJUM010003053.1, read on the forward strand.
GGGACTTTTGCCTATACAAGTCACAGAGCGTCTCTTAGCAACAGGAACGTTTCTGCCCATGCCCGCTCTGTGACATTAACGACGTTATTTCGGATCGATATACCGCATCTCTCGGGCCCAGTAACTCAGCTGCCTCTACGACACCTGGTACAGAGGGAGGTACTATTTTTTACCATAAACAATAAACGTAAATTATTACTGTGCTCTCAACGCGTTAAGGCCTCTCCCATTCGTCTATTTGCATTACACTCTTTACTCTGTAAATATTGTGTAATAAAAAAAATATATATATATATATTTATTTATTTATTTATTTATTCAACCAGGTCAACAAACAAACATACAATCCGCTTGATAGTAAGCGTCACCGCAGCATATACACGTAAAGATATAAAGTCACATTATCTAGTAATTTCACTGCCTCGACCACCCTTTAAAACGACGACCGTTGTTTGAGGTCTATCTCATGTAAAGTTAAAGTTCCTAGGAAAAAAAGAGCTCTAGACTCTTGATAAATATATACTTATTTACATCTTGTCGAGAAAAATAGGGTTATTAAATAACACTAAATATTTTGCTTATGTTTGCTATCTCTATACATAAAATTACGAGTCACGGTGTTCGTCCGAGATACATAGAACACGCATAGGGGTAGGAAACTATTAATCTCCACTAGCTACAATCTTGGCAAAAATGAAAATAATAATATTAGTATTCTCAATAAAGAAGTGGTTATATGCTTATTATAGGAGATACAAACGACCTTGATGACCCAAGTGATAGTAAAGTTTTCTAACACAAATCATTTAATAGACCTATCATATCATAAACAAATTTGCCGGCACCAGACGAGTCTTAAACCTTAAAGAAAGGATGAATAAAGCCCGTAATTGCCGCGCAGGGCAGGCCTGTTGATAATCACGAGCGCAGCTTTGGCGACAGGGATGCTGCTGCCCATTCCCGCCCTATGCATTTGAGATTTGAAAGTACACTGGGGGTGTTGGGGTGCTTTCTCGTTTTCCTTAACAGCATTAGTCCTTTCATACACGCTCGTTTATTTTTGCTAGATGTAAAAAGATAGGATAGTTTGTATATCAATTAATAGTCGTTGTCCTTTGGTAGACGTGAGGTACCGACAGATGACGGTATATCCATCCGAAACAGCGTAGCTCAAATGCACAGGTCGAGGATGGGCAGCAGCATCCTCGTCGCCAAAGCTGCGCTCTGTGATTGTGAACACGCCTGCCCAGCGCGGCAATTATGGGCATCATTCACCTTTTCTCGGTGAGGCTTATGTTCAGTGAGTGGACTTTCAATGGCTGGCATGATGATGATATGACGATGAGTACTTTTTTCATGATAAATATGCATAGTTAAGACAAGACAACGTCCGTCGAGCTGCATAAAAAAATACGAACGACATTTATATAGCATAACAGTTATTCAAAATCACACAAACCATAATAAAGCAATAAATAAAAAGCACCATTCAGAATCCCATTAGGACCATATATACGCGACCTGAACCACCTTGAGATTCGCATAACCGTATCGATCTACCAAAACATGTTCCCACACCGAGGTATCAATTATACCGTCGACCTTGCGCGTCCTAAAGCCCAACCTACTGTGATTTCGACTGGAGCCATGAACTCGATATATTGTCGTGGATTAGCTAATCTGTATAATATTAAACGAATTCCTCGCGCCTTACAACACTTGCGCATGCGCAATGCGTTTTCCAACGCAATGTGGTTTAGTCCGCGGGAACCGCAGGATCTAGACCAGACACGTTAATCTATTGGTATAGATAGGTCTATTAATTTTGAAATCTTATTTATATATATAAGTAGCTAACTTTTAACCAGTTTTATGTAGTACATATTACTAGCAGCCCCCGTGATTTCAATCCCATTAAATTGTAAATCTTTGCACCCCTATTTTAACCCCTTAAGTAATGTTTTTCAGAATAAAAAATCTTATACGTGTTTCACGACTTTCAATAAAGAACCTTTAGGTATACCGAATTTCATGCATAAAACAACGAAAACAGCCAAGTTTCATGCTAACTTTGCATCTCCGTTTTACCACTTTAGGGGGTGAATTTTTAAAAATCTTTTGTTGATGCTTCCCTAAGTGATGAAAGCAACCTCTGTACAACATTTTAAGTTTCTAACCCTTATAGTTAAGGCGCTGCGTTGATATGCCAGTCAGGCAAACAGTCAGCTTCTCCCTTGAGATATACATACGTATATATTATAGATTTATATACATACATAGATTTCGTCTACCGCATTTATATGACGGATAATAAGTATTACACTTGTGATTCGTCTGTTGTTTGATACCCGTAACTATATAGGTACTGTGATTGCGTTAAATGACTTATCTCGGAGTTAGTTAGGTCAATGAGTCAGATAGTTATCTGTGAATTTATTTTAACAGTTACTGTAATAAAACTTGCCATGAGATACCGGCAGAGTAGAATAGTACCTCCCACTGCACCTTGTGTAAGTTGCGACTGAGGTACCAGAACCGACAGATGCCGATATCCGAAACAGTGCAGCTCAAATGCACAGGGTAGGAATGGGCAGCAGTATCCCCGTCGCGAAACCTGCGCTATGCGATTGCCAACACGCTTGCCCAGCGCGGCAATTATGGGCAAAAAACCTCCTTTTCCTCTGGTACCTCTGACACCTCTTACGACACCTGGTACAGAGAGAAGTACTACACTACTCCGCCGATTATATCGTACCTCAAGACTCGAATATGTAACAATGAACACGCTTTTTGACGATTGCGGCTGATTCTAACTTGTGCGACAAGGGTCGTGGGTTTGATTCCCACCCAGAACAAACATTGGAATAGCATACAATATTGAGAATGGGGATATAGTCTTCCTCAATAAATTTACTATCTAAAAACTGAAAGAATTTTCGAATTAGACTAGCGGTTCCTGAGATTAGCGCGTTTAAACAAACAAACAAACTATAGATATTTGTGTATATTCTTGTTCGTCTGATGTCTGTAACACGCGTGCTTCAAGCAACTTATCTCGGAGTCAGGTTGATGTATGAGATTTCGCGTAATATTATAATAATTCATATTATTATTGCACAAGTCTCAACACTACATCAGCTTAAAAGGTATCACACCAAACAGTTTTAATTATCTGCAAAGTGACATAACGTCATATCTAAAACAAAACAACCAACTTTTATCTAATTAAACAGCGTACAAACAAACACGGTTAATTACACAGATAACGATGTGTTTTTTACATTAAAAACTCGTGAAACATCATGTCTGTTTCCCAGATGTGAGTACCGAACGAGATACAGTCCGCGCCTTTCGAGTTGGCTGCTTTCATTTATCACTACAGTCTAAATTGACAGTATTAAAAACGTACACGTCACTAAGTTGGATATTACAGAACATATTTACTAGAAAAAGTGGTACGTGAAAAAAATAAATCAGCACTACAGATGTAATAATAATAATATTCTTTATTGTACACACCATAAACAACACATTCAAATAACATAGAAAAACATACAACAGCACAGTACAATTGGCGGAATAGATATGTGCTACGGTAGGCAAATACGTGTTTAATACGTATCTGAGAAGTTTTAAAAGGCCGACGGCGGAGACGTTAGTAATCCTCTTATGCGCCAAGGGTATTTGTGTTTGTGTCTGTGTCTGGGTGTTAAAAAATGTTTTTAAGTATTATATTTGTGATTTCTCTGCTGTCTGATGTCCGTAACACGCGTGCTTTAAGCGACTTGCCTCGTTTTTAGGTTAATATATGAGATGTTATACTAAATAGTTGTTTAGGTAAAATATTTATTATAAAAAGTTCAACTTGGAAAAATTCAAGTCAATTAAATGTTGCAGGTTCGAGTCCCGCTTGACGCCTGAGACGTCGAATATTATTTTTGCATTAGAGTAGTTTAGGTAAAATAGGTAATTTTATTATCTAGAGCCTAAATAAACTTCTCTGGGATTCTAAACCTTTCTTAGAACTCAAGCTATCATTATATCAAATTTCAACGTGATCACGTCGTCCATAGACAGATATTTTTTTGGATTTGTAATAAATAGAAAAAAATTAAATTATACATACATACATAGCCTATTGTACCTACTATTCCATGTTTTTGTGATGTTCTTGTGTTGTTTTCATTAGTGTACAATAAAGAGTATATTATTATTATTATTACATAACGCCTGTGTCATATGTCGTAAGCAGAGACTATAGATCTCCAATTGTTAGGATCTTGGCTTACCTCTCTCGCTTCCCTTACCCGCATTAGTATACTATAATACCTCTAGTACCAGGTTATATGTCCGCCTAGGTCGTCCTATACCAACTCTTCCATGCACTTTAATTCTATATATTTGTGCGGTCATTCTACTTTCATCTATTCTTTCTACATGTCCAAACCATCTCAACATTCCTTGTAACAGTAGTAAAGCTTTATCCCCTGAAACCCAATACAGTGAGTATTGATAATATTTTTGAGTCTCTAACCTATAAAGGTAGTTTGCAACCAAACGTGATGAAATGCATTCGTTACCACACAAACTTTTCAAAGCATTAATCCCATTCAGGCATTGTCCTGAAAATGACGAAAATAGTTATCATCATATCAGCCATAAGACGTCCACTACTGGACATAGGCCTCGTCTCGTCTGCCCATCTTGTAGGTGGAAGTCCTACGCTGCGCTTGCCGATACGTGTTTCCATTTCTGCTATCGTTTCTGCATACCAAGAACCCTGCCCACTGCCATTTTAACTTGCTAAACATGGTTTTGTTACGTATCTCCTCATTCCTGAGTCGGTCGCGCAAAGAAAATAATAATACCTAGAATTCAAAGTCCGTAAGGTGTTTACAATACATCCCTTCTTAATCAGTCCGCAAGACATATAGAACGAGACTATGATTTAGAACAATATCAAAATTACTAAGAATTTTCGTATCAGAAATTTGTGTCCTGCTTCCTAAACGGTTACCAATCGCTGAACGCACCTAATAATGGCAGAGCAATTCCGTTTATAGACCAATTTTAACGTGTCACACTCATAGCGATGCACTTTCGAACGCAGAGGCCGGTCGCCTTTCCCGAGGCAAGTAGGCGATTTCCGCAGTTTCTACTAGAAAACCACTTACGTTAGAGACGCTATCGAGTACCATAACTCCTGTTTAAGGCAATCCAGACACACAATGCACTGCACATTCGCACGCACTATTGTTAGAACGAATCCCGGCAAAGAGATCGGACGGACACGTCCGAACGGTACGGTGGCCCAGCCAACACTGCTTGTGATTAGGCGGTAGTGGGAGTCAATGGAAGGTAATGATCATATTAATTGGCGGATATGTTTGGGTGTCTGGGGGAATTGGATAATGTCGTAAAAATAAAACGTTCGTTATTATTTATGGTTTATGTGAGGAACCTGTTTTTTTTACCGAATCAGCTGACCGGCAACGTGACTGGCGCTTCTATGTCGTGAGGATAACCCACTTGGTTGCGCTGTTTTTAATTATGATATTGTAATTAACATTATATTTAGACGGGTGGATGGCGCAGATGGTAGTGATCCGAATTAGTGCGCCAAAGGTCGTGAGTTCGATACCCTTCTAGGACAAATATTTGTATTTGTTCTGTGTCTGGATGTTAAATATTTATTATATATTGTTCGAAACTGGTCGTAGGTTCGATTCCATCCAGGACATACATTTATATATGTTCTGTATCTGTGTGTTATATTAAATCTGTTTCTTGCGTTGTCTGATATCCATAAAACAAGTGCTTTAAGCGACTTATTTCGGAATCAGGTCAATGAATGAGAAGTTGTGTGAATTTTTACAATTTATTCATAATATCGCTTTCGTAGGAATACGTAGAAAAAATAAAAATTATAATTATATATGTAATTTATAAAATAAACTGGATATAAAACATAAAAATAAAATTAAATCCGTCAAGTGATTTTTAAGTTATTCGATACAAAGAAATAAAATTCCACATTCTCACAAAATTTCAAATAATTCTTATCTTATTTACCAGGACCTTTTTGATTTTATTTAATTTGAGCAACTCCGTGATAAGTCGCTTAAAGCACTTGTGTTACGGACATCTGGCAGAGGAATCACCAACACATATACACGCATACATTTAACACCCAGACACAGAACAAACATAAATATCATCATAGTGGGGATCGAACCCACGACCTCCGGCACACAACATAGTATCACTACCATCTACGCCTTCGGGCCCGTCAATACGGCGGTGTTAAACAGTAAATATCTCAGTACCACGCTAACTAAGAGCAAGTATTCTAGCTAACTGTAGTTAAGGTCAAACGGATGAGTCGGCAACTTTATCACCACAAAGAAGATGTTACTATGAAACACCGTGTAGCATACCTAGTATTATATTAGACCATATACACACACATTAATTTAGACCTATACGCACAATACAGATCATAAGTATCTATAAGAACAGGCCAGACCTAGTTTAGGTACTTAAGCATCAAAATGTGTATTAGTTTAAGTATCCTTTTGTTGAATAAAGTTATTATTACTAGTTGAATAAGTAGGTTAGATTCAAGGTCTAGCACAAAAATATTATTTGTGTTGAGACTAGGTGTCTATGATACTTCGTTACTTCTAGTTTCCATAAACTATAAATGTAATCTGTTGTATCTGGTGCCGTAAGACGCGACTAAACTATCGGAATCGACAGATGGCGGTATATATAAATTAGAGACAGTGTAGCTTAAAGGAACGTAAACGGAATGGGCAGCAGCATCTCCGTCACGAAGCAACGGTATGCGATTGCTATAAGGCTTGCCCAGCGCGACTTCTATGGGCACCAGTGTAAGAATATATGAGGGATATAATTTAATTTATTTATGTGTCAGCTGAACCAAAACATCGCTTGTCTGAAACAAGTTTCCGAAATCATCAGAGTGCAGCTTTCGCGCTGGGGATGACGCTGCCCATCCCGACCCTGTGCGTTCTAGCCACACTGATTCGGATTCCACCATTTGTCGGTTCTGGTACCTTTAAAACTTTATTTATTAGCATGAGACTTGACAATATTTATTACGTGGTATAACCGTACTAAAGTAACAGGCCTTGATATTATTAATGTAGTGGTAAAAATATGTTGACCAATGACTTGACGGATCTCAGATAAAAGTTAACAGTAGGTACAACAGACAACAGCCGGACTACGGTAGGACTCGAACCTAAACCTCCCGCGTCACAGTGATCGCAGAATGAACTCTTACGGTAAGTACAAGAAGAGTATAACGAACTTTGTTTTCAATTCCACTCACACAGATAATAGATTATACGAGATAAATAATAAATAAAGCATATATTTACATGACCTAGATCTAGATCCAGGTTGACACGTTCTGACTTATCTCTCTGCTGTCTCGTATAAAAGGCGTAACAAAAAATATTTTTTTCATCTTTTCGCTAATAATACCTACTTCTTTCTGTTCACTTTATCTTCTCGTATCCGCAGAATACAATTATACTTTCTCAAATACGAGATATCATTAGAGTTGATTAAGTAGAAAAACCTGTGGTAGGTACTAAGAATAGTAGAAACTCTGCCGTGGCGTACCGGCAAAGTAGAATAGTACCTTCCACTGAGAACCCCACAGAGCGGAGATGGGTAGCAGCATACCAGTTGCAAACGCTGCGCTCCGCGATTTCCAGCACGCTTGCTCAGAGTGGCAATTATGGGCAGAAATACTCCTCACTTGGAGCCTCCAAGTTGAAGAGGCCAAGTCTAGCAGTGGACTTTTAACAGATGATGATGAAGTAAAAGATAGCTCAAAATTCAGCAGGCTCAGGATGGACTGCAGCATTGCCTGAGGTGCGGCAATGCTGCAGTCCATCCTGCTTGCAATGCTTTAAAATTGCCACCGTGCCTGCCCAACACGGCAATTATCTAATTGACAAGTTGGAGAGGCAACGTCAAAGTCTATAGGACTAAGAGATTTTCAATAATTCTATCGGAAATCTCCAAGCGACCTATTCCCGACAGTGGACGTCCTACGACTGATAAAATTTGACGGGCCCGATGGCGCAGATGGTAGTGATCCTGTCTTGTGCACCAGGGGTTGTGGGTTCGATTCCCACCCAGAGCAAATATTTATATGATGATATTTGTGTTTGCTCTGTGTATGGGTGTAAAATATATGTATTTAAGTAGTATATTTGTGACTCCTCTGTTGTCTGGCATTCGTAACACAAGTGCTTTAAGCGACTTACCACGGAGTCAGGTCAATGTATGAGATGTTATGGGAATTTATTATAAAAAAAAAATAATGACGAGCTCTTATCGGCCCAAATGCTGCAGATACCCTTCACTTACGGAAATTGCGTACTGTTTTCCAGTCCCGAATACTCCAGTGTGTGAAGTCAAGTCCTCAACTAATGTGTTGCCACTGATGAATTACTGAGACTTGGCTGCCTACTGTTGGCTTTGATAAGATCATGTACGCTCAGAGAGTGATGGAAAGAGCTATGCTCGGGGTTTTCCTACATGGTCGAATTCTTCCGAAGATGGACAGACACCTGGTGAACGTTTCGAGGAGTCGTTGGTTCCAGACGGCACGAAACCACACGCTGTGGCGTAAATTTGGTAAGGCCCGTGTCTCAGAAGCCTGATATGACGAAATAAAAAAAGGTAAATTCACATCTCATACATTGACCTGACTCCGTGGTAAGTCGCTTAAAGCACGCGTGTTACAGACATCAGACAATAGAGAAATTACCTATCTAATAATTAAATACACACTTTTAACACCCAGACACAGAACAAACACAAATACCATCATAAAAATATTTGTTCTGGGTCAATCTGGGTCCTGGACGATCACTAACATCCGCGCCATCGGGCCCGTTCATATATAAAATAACACAACACGATTATCTGCATGCTTTGACGTTCAAGCTCGGGCAGGCAGTATAAGAGAGGAGGTAGTATACTTGTCATATAAAAGAGTACTCTCTATTGACCCCGATGTATGTAAAAACATTATGTAACAATTGAAACTAAAAATAAACTTTAGCAATAAAGCACAACACTCGTATGGTTACCAAGTAGGTAATCCATACATAAAAAAATAATAAAGAATCGCGTTTCCCAAGGTCATACATATTACATCATTATTACTTCTTGTAGCTAAGATTAAGTAACCATTTATCTGAACACTTTTTTGTTGTACACACAAAAAATGTTCGACCGCATATGACCATATATTAGACCAAAATAGCCTAATTAAGAAAACACAAGGTAGCTTCTTAAAGGTTGCTATACATACATTCATCACGCCTGTGTCCCATCGGGGTAGGCTGAGACCCACTTGTTACGATCTTGGCATACCTCTCTCTCGCTTTCCTTACTCGCATTAGTCCTTTCATACACGCTCGTTTATTCTTGGTACTTCTGACCTGGCTTTTCTTTAATACAGACTTGAACCTGCATTTATACCCTTGCCGGCAGACTGTGCAATCATTGTTCTACCGAGACCTTTATAGACATGCCACGTGTTCACTCATACAACCGGTCTAATAACAAATCACCCATATAACTCTTTCACAAAACAAAGTAGCGTCTTTATATAAAAGAAGTAATATTGTCTCAGGCTTGAACCTGCATTTTTCTCTTGCCGGCTAACGGCATACAACCGGTCATATTAGAAATCTCTCGTGATGGTCTATATCCAGCAAATGATGGCAACTAATGCGTATTCAAGCACTATCCCACAACCTAACCACAGACAATAAAAACCAGATTCACTCCGGTGAAAGTTAAAATTGTCTCGCAACTGCAGCAAACTTAATCAAAATATTAATAGTTTGGTTAACAAGAGCAACTGCCATGCTCTCACTCAATCACCTGCGGATAAAAAGGGATAGCGAACAAACGGTTGAAATAACTCTCAAACAAATAAATTCACTCAACATCTCAAACATTGCCCTAACCCCGAAATAAGTAGCTTAAATCACTTGTATTATAATAAACATTTCACAACCATACATAGAACAAACACAAATATTCATTAAATATAAATGTTTGCCCAGGGAATTGATCCTACGACCCTTGGCATAGAGACCACTACCGTCTGCGCCATCGGGCCCGTCATACCAACACAAACATACAGTTATCCGTGTCGACACCTGTAATAATGTCTTTTTTTAATCACAACCGTTAACTTCTTATGTACGCGAATAACAGTTTACTATGTACAACTACAATTGTCATTCTGTGTTAACATAGGAAAGCACTTAAAACTCGCCCATTGTTAAGTGTTGATCCAGTTCATCATCGTCATACCACCATAAAAAGTGGAAATTCCACGCTGGGCAAGCGTGGGATCTCTCTCTCTCTCTCTGGGTATCTTGCTGCCCTACACACTACACTACACTCCTTCGGATTGATATACCGCCAACTGACGGATCCGGTACCTCAGCCACGCCTGTGTCCCTGGGGTAGGCAGAGACTATGGATGTCCACTTGTTACGATCTTGGCATACCTCTCTTGCTTCCCTTGCTCGAATTAGTCCTTTCATACACGCTTGTTTATTCTAGGTACATCTGACCTGGCCCTTATCTAATACCTATTCTTCCTGGTTAAGATATGTTCAATATATATTCGTAATAGGCGTTCTATCGTTGAATTCGTTTACAATTTGCATCTCATATTTTAACGTTAACGCGAGCAAAGACGCTTTACTTGAGTAACACCTCAAGCAAAGGTCGTCCGCATTGGTACCTCACTCTCAGCTATTATACCGGTAAACAACACTCTCCCGGTTAGACGGGTGAGAGCGGCAGTGAAATTACTGAGTAATGTGACATAACATCTTCCAGTCACAAGGTTGGCAGCGCGCTAGCGGTATCCGTCTGTTATTACGAGCGTCTATAGGCTGCGGTGACGCTTACTATCACGTGGACTATATGCTTAATTGTCGACCTGGTATAATTAAAAAAAACACTGGCTGCTATACATCTTCAGATTTGTACACCAAAAATCATCCTCGTCTATCAATTATTAAAAACTGTATCAAAATTCATAATATATATTTGTCAAATTAGTCGCATATATACATACAGGTAACATCGAATCGGGGAAGTACCGGCAGAGTAGAAAAAGTATCTCTCTCTGTACAAGTACTGGAAGCACCAGATGGCGGTTTATCCATTTAAAATAGTGTAGCTCAGGATGGCGATGGGCGGCAGCATCCCCTTCATAAAAGCTGCGTTCTGCGATTGCGAACACGCCTGCCCAGCGCGGCAATTATGGGATAAATTTTAGGGAGGCTTATTTCCAGCAGTGGACCTATGGCTGTAATGATGATACATACATCGAGTTCCATCCATATGGAAGTTCCATCTTCCAGATTTTACTGGGTCTCATATAAGCGTATTTTTTTATTATCAGACTCGGCTAAATATAAAAATAACCGCACGTTTCCCGCGCCTGGACGTGACAAGGGCTCTTCTGTAGAGAGCGGCCCTCCGTCTCGTTTCTTTGACAGCCTTTTACCGCCTACCTTTATGTTTGCAGCTTCTAATAATAATAAATTTAAATTGCCATTAATTCAAAAATAAAACAAAATTGGTTGGCTGTAAAGTCGGTATACGGGCGAAAGTTTTACGTGACAACGACTTTGAGTGGTAAAATAATTTTAATGTGAATATTCATTCGTATAGTAGGAATAAGGATAAAATAATAGTAACAATTTAAAACATTTATTTATACAAAGAATTATATTTAAAACATTAATTTCTACAAAGAATCTCGCACTGAATTTCATATTAACAAAATTTTATTTTTACCTTTAAACATACATACATATTTATATACAAATATCCATACAATAACTTGCAATACATTTGCGTAACACGCGTCACAATGACAGCGAGTGAGAGGGACGCGTGCCTCTCACTCGCTCTCATTGCGAGCGCATAACGTGAGCGGAGCGTAACGCAGTTTCTTGAAGTGTCACCCGGCAAATTAATTTATAAGACGTTGTCACGTCAAAAACTATATATATTATCATCAACATTATATCAGCCGTTGGACATCCACTGTTAGATGGATGGATTAACCGCCATCTGTTGGCTCACACCAGGGAAGGGAGGTACTATTCTATTCTGACCACACCACGACTGAGATTATTTTTATTACTAAACAACATCAGCCTAAGCACGTCTACTAAGAACGTGCCAGGGCTCCAGCGGTGTTGCGTTCACCTAAATATGTTACGATAGAGTATGACACATATTTCTTTAACCTCACATCAAATTCGTTTTCCTATGTTTGTCATTTTTATACCTGAACTCTAACTCTCAGTGATGTTATTTCCAAACCGAAAAGTCATGAGAAAATATCTAATCGAATTGCCATTTACAGGTCAGATACTTATATAATCCCTAGCATAATTATACAAAATCATTTTTTAATGTAACGAAGTAAACCCATAAAAAATTGTGACTGTCCTACAAACGACCCTGTTTCTTTTGATCTACGCAACTAATAATTATTTATTTGCAGAAAGCTTATATTTTCTTTTATCTATCGATTGGTATAAATCAATGTCGGCTAGTCGAGTAGCTATATCATCGAACTGTGTACCTACACAGATTTTGTTATAATCAGCTACTTGAATTCCCATTTGACTCAAAAGCAAGCAATTTTTAAGTTATATTCATGAATAAAAAAACAAAATAAAATGTACAGTAAATTCAGACAACGTTGAACTATTAGGAAAACTTTGAATCCTTTATCGTAGACTATGAAGCAAATTTTGCCGATATTTTAAAGCTTAATATTATTTATTCAATAAAAAGGACAGATCAAAATTACCCGGATAGTTCAATGTTACCCGGATTGACTATACCGCATCTTTGGCTTATACCTATTCTTGTACATGTTTTTTTAATCCATAGTTCTACAGTTTTCGATTTTATTATAAAGACAATCCATTATTAAACAGTCCCTTTAATAGTCAATATCTATGTCACCTCTCAAGAAGGTAGGAAAAGGAAGAAACAAGGTTTTAATTACACTTACAACAAATACAAAATCCGAGTAAAAAAACATCATGGAACTTCGCGAAATTGCGTATTATGTTTTATACTACCCTAGACACATCTTTAAAAAAAATACTAAGTAAAATATTTGCCAAATACCTATCCAACTCTTTTATAAGTGATTTATATATAAAGTAAAGTATCGAAATGTACTCACCCGATCGGAAATGGCCTCCTCCATTTTCCCGCGTTTCAACCCCGGCGCTCTAATGACGTTCGCCGGTGGCGCCACCACGGCAGGCGGCAAGTTACTACCGCCCGCGCTAGCAGCGCCCACCGGTATGTAACCGGCCTCCATCGCGTCAACTAAGCATTTCCAAACGCAAGCAATAGATGGCGCTGTACGAAGTTTTACAACAAATCAATTCTCAATTTCACATCACAATAAACGAGCGAATTTACACTAATATTCAAACACTCAATTCACTGCACGGACGTATTTGTCACTAGACATCTAGGAACTGTCGATTGAGCACTATTATTGAGCATTATTGAACGGAATCAAGCACTTATATCACTTAGTCATACTTTAATACACTGTTTTAAATTTGAAATCACTTTTCGAACGGAAAAATTACTATCACAACAGAAACACGTTTTCGCACCGACGGTTGGATGTTTTCTGCATTTCAGTCTCACTGGGTGTTGCCGTCTCGCTCTGCCCCATGCCTGTGAAAGAGACAGTCGTGTCATTATGATAATTGACAAAACAACATCGTAGTGCGAATTGGACAGGTTATGTTTGAAAAAAACGTAATTTTAATATACTCGTAGTCAAGGCACATTATTGTGCGTCCACCGGTCCTCTATGATGATAAGATTAAATAAATTATTCGAATTAATGAAGTCTGTTATGATATGAAAATTTGCATTTTTCATTGTAATACTTGTAATAAAATATTTTTTTTTGGCGCTAAAGGTAAGGTTTTAATTGAACTCCAGTATGTATATCTAAAAAACTAAACAGATTTTTTTTTAAAGAATCCGTTCAATTAGAATAGTAGATGGCTGTGTATCTATATCAAATAGAGTTGTTATCAACACCACTCCTGACCAGCATACCAATTATGGACAGAACCCCTAATAAATGTGTATTTCTATGGGAAATATCTTGGTGAAGTCTATGTATAGACGTGGAAGCACAAACGCCTGTGTCCCATCGTGGTAGGCAGAGATTATGGATCTCCATTTGCTACGATCTTGGCATACCTCACTTGCTTCCTTTACTAGTATTAATCCTCGGTCGTTTATTCTTCCCACTTCTGACCTGGACCTTATTTAATACCTCTTCTACATAGTTACGGTATGTCCGCCTATATGGTCCTATACTAACACATCCATTCACTTCCGCTTTATATATTAGAAATATTTATTTAAATAAATCAGAAATTGTATTAAAATTTTGATTCCATAGTTCCATGATATGGCAACTCTAATCTCTACTAATACAGATATAGTAAAAAAAATCCAACCTTCGAGGGCGGCAATCAGCTATTGTGCGAATCGTCAAAACACCGACCTTCCAATCTATCCAAAGGTCAAAACACAAACGTCTAGAATATATATAGGAGTTATTTACACAAGTTCATCAATCTTGCTTAGTTTGCTGACAATAAATGGATGTCGGAATGCAAAGAGGAGTCACGATGTAAAAGGTAATATATTGCGATTTTATTAAAATCCACTATTTGTTTTACGGACGTATCTTGCTGGACTACTCACAAGTCAATTCCAGCGCCCCCGATAAGGGGGGGGGGGGGGTTCTACACCCTGTGCCCGTATTCACCTGCGTGCCCCCGCAGCGGCGACTGCGCGTTTAGCGACGGTCTCCCCCGCAAGGCGAATAATCTTCTAATTTTAGTGATACTATAACTACATTATACGTATGGAGGGGGCAATGGTCGGAGTTTCTTTGCGCGATAGAATCAGGAACGAGGAGATTTGTAACAGAACCTAAGTTACCGACATTGCCCGGCGGATTAGTGAGTTAAAGTAGCAGTGGGCAGGGCATTTGGTACGCAGAACCGGTGGCCGATGGAGTCGTTAGGTTCTGGACGTAGGGCATCCACCCTACCCTAAGTTTTTAGTTTATTTTAAGCTGTCTGTTCCTTGTATTTTTTCCCACACCATCTCATACATTGACCTGACTCCGTGGTAAGTCGCTTAAAGCACTTGTATTACGGACGCCAGACAACAGAGGAATCACAAATATACTACTTAAATACATATATTTAACACCCAGACACAGAACAAACACAAATATCATGTGTGGGGATCGAACCCACAATCTGGCGCGCAAGATTGAATCACTACCTTATGCGCCATCGGTTCCGGTTCAAATTATTAGATATTTAAATATGTAACATCCATTAACCAAGTTTAGAAATTTAATAATAATGTTTAGAATAACACCGTCCATCTTTACATGTCCAGCGAATTCAGTCAAGCGAGTTAGTCGAGGTAGAATCAACTGACAAATAATTTCAATGAAATAAAATTGAGAATTTCACCTTGTGCAAATAAATGCTACTTGCCCAATTCCACTACCTGTCTTGTCCATGAAGCTTCAATGACAACGTGACGCAAGCGACATTCACTTTTATATCATTACAGCCATTGGAAGTCCGCTGCTGGACATAGGCTTTCCCAAGAAAGGGGGAATTTCGCCCACCCTATGCATTTAAGCTGCACTGTCTCGGATGGTTATACTGCCATCTGTCGGTTCTGCTACCTTAATCGCCTCTTACGACACTTAGTACAGAAGAAGGTGCTATTCTACTCTGCCAGTACCTCTCGGCTTTTAATTTTTTAACCTATTTATATCTAGATTACCCGCTTCATTATTTATTATTTAGTTTCACCCGCGTTAGGTTGTAAAACCTTAATTCTAATTTTACACTTCTCTTTTACCTCCTTAAGGGTTGATATTCGAAAAAATTATTTTATATGTGTTTCATAACTTTCAACCATTTTGCTGAATTTCATTCGAATAACTTCCAAGTTTAATACTAACTTTGCACTCCTGTTTTCCCCCTTTCATCTTTCATCATATCAGCCATAAAGAGTCCACTGTTGGACATAGGCCTCCCCAGCATGCTATTTGGCGGTAGATATAGGTGAGAGTGAGGTACCAATGCAGGCGACCTATTGTATGAGGTCTACCTTATGTATAGACATAAAAAATTGGTGAAATTTATGCTCAAAGAGTTACATACACACATAAAAGCTTGTTAAAAACCGGCTACTATTGGTCGCGATAACCGGCATCCACGCGAGCGAAGCCGCCAGCAGAAACTAGTCATACTATAATTGGAAAGCACTGTCTACTCAAATTAACCACGACCTTACCTACCAATTCATACCACGAGTTCCTGTAACATCGTTAAATACAAAACGCAATCCACTTAGACCCATCAGTAATGGGATTACCATGACTAAATGGCGCGTAAGACCCACTTTCAATACCTACATACACAGTACGATAGAGTTGAAAGCTCTATAGAATTTAAACTTAGCCGGTATAGTAGAATAGTACCTCTCTCTGTACCAGGTGTCGTAAGGCATGACTGAGGTACCAGAACCGACAGGTGGCGATATATCCACCCGAAATAGTAACTCAAATGTTACAGGACGGGGATAGGCAGCAGCATTCCCGCCGTGAAGCTGCACTCTGCGATTGCCAACACGCTTGCCCAGCGCGGCAATCTTAAGCCAAATCCTCAAATCTTGGGGAAGCGTATATCCAGCTTCCAGGACTTACAATATAACTGCTGTGATTATCTCCCTCTGATGAGAGTTCAACAGGAACACATTAATTGCTGATTACAAGTATGTAGTAATCATCATGATCATTATCATACCAGCCATTAGAAGTCTACTGCAGGACATAAAAAGGGAGGTTTATGCCCATAATTGCCACACTGGGCAAGCGTGTTGGCAATCGCGCTGAGTGCAGGTTTCGCGACGGGGATGCTAATGTCTATCCTTGCCCGGTGCATTTAGAGCTGCACTGTTTCGGATGGATATACCGCCATCTGTTGTTTCTGGTACCTTACTCGCCTCTTACTATTCTACTAAGCCGGTACCTTACCGCAACCGTATCTGTGCTAATGATCATGCATAATCCTATAATGTATGCTTGTTACTCTATCACGCCGCAACGATGCATGAGGTAGACCTCCTACAATAGGTCGTATACTTTGGTACCCCACTCTCACATATTTCTACCGCCAAATAACAATGATCGCATTGCTGATTTCCAGTCTGAAGGGTGAGAGAGACAGTAGTAGTACTGGGTAATGTGGCATAATATCCTCAAGTCACAAGGTTGGCAACGCGTTAGTTCTATTACGAGCGTCTATAGGCTGCAGTGACGCTTACTATCACCCGGACTGTATGCCTGTTTGTCTACCTGCTCTAATAAAAAGTAAAGTTAATTCGAAATTCTGCATACGTATCAAGGACAGGTGATGATGCGATAATATACCAACATCTTCCTATTATCCTTAGTAGGACCGCAAGGATTTATAAGTCAGTAAGGTCTTTCCTAGATCCTATGTTTCCTGATCTTCTTTGTCGACCTGGTCTAAAATTATTGAATTAAGTTTATCAATAGTCTGGAATAACACATAGGCTACTTTTTATCGCAAATTCCCGTAATTGATCTAGCTCCTTATTCTTCTCTAAGGCCTTAGTATTTGCATTGTCCAGGTGTCAGAGAGGGAAATGTTCTTCTTCCCGGAATAACTAGAGTTCCTCCTAGGATAGTATTAAGTCAAAGTAAAATATATCTTTATTTAAGTAGATCTATCATAGACACTTTCGAATCGTCAAAACAACAAAACAATATCTACGAGTATAGACTTGCTAATTACAATTTACACAAATGACCGATGACCCTGACAACCAGTGCTATAAGAGTCATTTAAACAAATAGGTCATCGAGTGTTCCACTTTAATACTAGTCTGCCGGCACCAGACGGGTCTTATAACTAAGTTTATAGCAGGCTCATAACGCTAGCCACCAGAAAAGAACCAGCAAGAAAAACGGATGGCAATTTGGTGTTTATGACTAATGGTAGGTATATTGGAACCCATGTTATAAATGGGAAGGAGTGTCTGTCTGTATGTTACCTTTCAACATATATGTAACTAACTGACACAACAAACGCTAGCCTGTTTCAAATTGAGATATAAATTATCCCTTAAGGTACGCAAATATTGATTAAAATCGCTGAATTTTTTTATAAGTTCATTCCGGGCAAACACTAACACGTAATTGCTACATAGTATAAAACAAAGCCTCTTTCTGCTGTCCGTTTGTCGCTTTGTACGCTTACATCTTTAAAACTAGGCAACGGATTCTGATGCGGTTTTTTTCAATAAATAGAGTGAATCAAGAGGAAGATTTATATCTATAATACATGCATAATATAGCAGAGAAACACTGACAATTGTACAAAAATTATTTTACTCTACTATCAAAATGATTCTCTACAGTATTGTACACATTAATAAGGTCTATTAAAAAGTCCGTGTATCTATAGGACAACAACCATTTTTTAGCCTCATTGCACCCGTGCGAAGCCGGGGGGGGGAAGGGGGGGGGGTAGCTAGCTTCATAAAAGGAATTACAATCAATATGTCCAACTAAAACCTTATCCCAGACGAGGCAACAAAGAAATCCTGGAAATTGGAATGACGCCTCCTTGACCTAAATACTTGGTCAGGACAAGAAGAGTTACGCGTTCGTTCAACTCGCACCAAAGCTGGAGCTTTGCCAAAAATGACACCAGTTAATGTGTTACAACAACATTAAAAACCAATTTCAAACGGAAACATAACACTGTTATCACCGCATTCTTAATATAATAATACGTTTTCGCTTAAATCACTTGTGAATAATCACAAATACATATTTAACACCCAGACACAGAATAAACACAAACATTCATCTTATAAGTGTATGTCCTGTAGGCGGGCCTTCTTGGTACACAGAATAGAAACACCTCCAGCGCCATCGGGCCCATCAATACATTGTCAAATCGGTAGTCTTGAGAATCGGTCGTGTATTTTTCTTAAATTTTACTTTTTTATGGAATGGCATTTGAAATAAAAATAAATTCTCACAACATCTCATACAGTGACCAGAGGTCGTAATACCTCGCAAATATACTACTTTGAAACATATATTTATACCCAGACACAGAACAAACATAAATATCATCTAAAAACTCGTGAGGATCGAACCCACGACCTTAGGCTCACAAGACAGGATCACTATCATCTGCGCGATCGCGCCCTTCGTACATATAACCCTAAATTTCAACCCTGTTACCTTTTATTGTATTATATGTCATACTAGATGTGCCCGCGACTTCGTCCGCGTGGAATAGTTTCTTCGGGTACCATACCTCTTTACCTCAACTTATATAAACTTTGAATGTCATGTTTATTTATATCGAATCAATGGCCTGAAAAATAAGTTTCAAGTTTCTAGCTCTAAAAATAGCGATACTTCCGTACAACTTTTCATCCTCCTTTTCGACCCCTTACAACCCTTTTTTCGAATTTAAAAAATAGCCTATGTCCTTTCTCAAAGTCTAAAAATTGTCTATGCCAAATTTCATCAAAATAGGTTAAAAGGTTTAAGCGGGAAAGCATAACAGACAAACAGACAGACAGACAGAGTTACTTTCGCATTTATAATATTATTAGGGAAGTAGGGATGACAGAACAACGTTTGCTGGTTCAGACGATATGATTGCTAATGTCCACGTGATCTAGCCACCAATTTCATAAGCGACGGTGTAGAATAGTACCTCCTCCCATACCAGATGTCGTAATAGGCGTCTGCGGTACCGTCATAGCGGTACGAGCTATTCGAAGCACCGTAGCTTTAGCATCTAGGCGGTAATTGGTATCTGCACCCTCATCAGCAATCGCCTCCATGACTCTAAAATAAGACATGGAGCGACAAGGCTTTCTTCTCGGAATGACAAAATTTCCCTCGGGATACCTTCTCTTCCTGCAGACAAAGACGTCGCGAACAAAGTCGCAGGCGAACAGCTAATAATAAATATATGCATGCGTAATTCTTTTGTTGTCTGATATCCGTAGAGCGAGTGCTTTAAACGACTTATCTCCGGGTCAATTCACTGTTTACATGTACCTGATAGACTGAATGACTGATTGACTGGCTGACATATAAACGCAGGGCCTAAACTATCTACAAACTAAGTATATATATATACATACTAAACTACTATGTGTTACTGTAAAAGCCCGGTTACGGTAAATCCTAGAATTTATCGGTATAACCTAGTATTTACCAACTCATGTTGATAAGAAATCTTAAAAATATATATTTATGTGCGGCTGTTTACAGAGTAGATAAGAGTACACGGGATCGGTTATGCGGCGATTCCTCTTTGTCTTGCTTATTTCTTTTAGTAATTCTAACATTTACCACTATATGTTGGTAAATTCTTTACTGTCCTGTCCTAAATTCTAGGATTTACCATAATTCAGGCTATTACTGTAACATATATACTTATTATTACAATTGAGGAGGCGATAAAAATGAACGTCAAAGTTAATAATTGTATGTTTGTATTTTCAGGTAAGATAAATGTAAATTCAGCGTAATTTAGTAATAATTGCTGTAATATTGTTATAAATCAAGCTTATTGCAACAATTATTTAAAAAAACATTAGCGGATCCGATGGTGCAAATGGAAGTGATCCTATCTTATGTGCCGAGGGTCGTTAGTTCGATTTTGTTTGGTATTTGTTGTGTCTGAGTGTTCAATATATGTATTTAAGCAGTATATTGGTGATTCCTCAGTTGCCTGACGTCCGTAACACGTGTGCATTAAGCGACTTACGACGGAGTCATGTCAATGTATGAGA
The DNA here is from genome assembly GCA_020976665.1 of Heortia vitessoides. Classification (NCBI taxonomy): domain Eukaryota; kingdom Metazoa; phylum Arthropoda; class Insecta; order Lepidoptera; family Crambidae; genus Heortia; species Heortia vitessoides. Next base: position 1,770,080 of record JACJUM010003053.1, read on the forward strand.
TGTTGTAGGAATTTACTCATATTTGATTGACTTAATATTATAATAGAACTGCATAAGTAGTTGACGACTTAAAACGCGGTTCACTAAACTTTTAATATGTTTTGTTCTTAGTTTCGGTTCTTTGGGGAAACATTAGTTTTTTAGAGCCCCGATGGCGCAGATGGTAGTGATCCTAACTTATGCGGCAAGGATCGAGGGTTCGATTTCACTCAGGACAAACAATTAGGTATAGGATGACATTTATATATATTTTTTTGTATTTAAGCATTATATTTGTGATTTATCTCAAGTGCTTTACACGACTTATCTTTGAGACGTGTAAATATTTTTTTTTTATTATAATTAGTGTAAAACAATAACATTGTTTTTCAGAGAAACAATTCGTGATTTATTTTCATGATCATTCATCATTACAGCCATTGGAATGCACTGGACATAGGCCTCCCCAAGAAATTTGTCCATAATTGACGCGCTGTGCAAATGTGTTGGCAAGAGAGTATCACGGAGCGTAACTTCGCGGCGGGGATACTGCTGCCCATCCCGGTCCTGTGCATTTGAGCTACATTTGAGTTTGTCGGTTCTGGCGCCTTAGTCGCCTCTTACGGTACAAAGGGAGGTACTATTTAACTTTACCGGTACCTCATGGTAAATATCATAGTGCCGTATATTTACATTCATACGACACATTGACCAACGACGAAGTACATAGCCCCCAAACTTCGTCAGCTCAGTCACGCGTTCTCTCACTATCGGTTACGCAGGCACATATAGATTTACAAACTGCCTCCGCCGTTAACAGTATTACGAACGCCAAATGTTACACAGCATTACGCAACCAGTCATTGTCAGCCATTCAGAAACATCGCAAGAATGTTTCTAGTTATGCTAATACGTCCCCGTTTCGGACACTTTTCCGCAAGCAAAACGTTCTTGTATAATTAACATTACAGATCGCATCGTTTGAGTTGGCCGCTCTATGAATGTGCAACATCTTCGCTATTCCTACTTAATATTATATGTATATGCGAAAGCAACTCTGTCTGTCTGTCTGTTACACTTTCCCGCTTCAACCTCTCAACTGATTTTGATGGAATTTGGCACAGACAATCTTTAGAGCCCGAGAAAGGACATAGGCTATTTTTATTCGAAATAAGGGTCGAAAGGGGGGATAAAAAGTTGTATGGAAGTATATCTATTTTTAGAGCTAGAAATTTGAAACTTATTTTTCAGGCCATTGATTCGATATTTAAATGGACATGATATCAAAGTTTATAAAGTAAAGGTAAAGAGAACTAAAAAACTATTCCAGCTAGTATAGTATAAAACTAAACCACTTCTGTCTGTCTCTCCCTATATTCTTAGATCTTTAAAACTACGCAACGTGTTTTAATGCGTTTTCTTTAATAGATAGAGTGATTCAAGAGGAAGGAAGGATTCCATTCAATAGTTCGCGCTTGAAACTTGATACAAGGTATTTTTTTCTTGTCAGTATTATTTTTACATCACTGTTTTAAATAACTAGCTAGTCTTACAGTCGTTTTGTCATCATCATTTTGAACATTATTAATGAACCTTTTGAATAAGGACTTTTTATGAGTCCATCGCAAATGATTAACAACAATATACTTTGCCAAATTTCATAGTTCTAGGCCTTGGTAAGGAGTTTTGATTCCCTTTAAGATGTTAAATCAAGCGTGTTATGAAGCATTCATGGTCGTAATTGCCGTGAGGTATCAGCAGAGTAGAATAGTACCTCCCTCTTTACAGTGTCGCATGAGGCGACTAAGGCATCAGAACCGATAGATGGCGGTATATCAATATGAGACAGTGTAGCTTAAATGCATAGGGTGGGGATGAGCAGCAGCATGAGCCACCTCGAAAGCTGCGCTCTGCGATTGCCAACACGCTAGCCCAGCGCGGCAATTAAGGGCAATACTCCCATTTCTTGGGGAGGCCAATGTCCAGCAGTGGACTTCCAATGGCTGTAATGATGATGAATGGCGGTATATTACTTTCAGGTTAACTTGGAAAACTAATAATTTTACAGGTTTAAGAGGTTGTAGACAGTGATCCTATAAAGGTACCGATATTTTTCTATTGAGGTACGGAACCATAAACAACTAGAGATATCAATGTATTATTCGCAACCTAGACTCGCTCGGATACCACAAACGGACTGACCAGTTTCTAGAAATCAGATCGGAAGAAAATCGCAAATTAAATGCTCTTACTAATTAAAAATAAGAGATGAAAGTTTTATCAGAGTGCGCTGTGAGAAATCTTGTGATTGATAGCGGAGGCTCGGCAAATAAAAATAATATACGAAATTAAATTTAATAAAAAAATAAAACACGTTTATAAAATAGTAAAAAGAAATTTTTAAAGCAAAAAAAAAATAATGATGTAGCAAAAATACTAGCAGTCTTTTGCGATATAAGTGAACTTTAAATACGTACCATTTTAAGCTGTGAGGTACGAGCAAAGTTGAATAGTACCTCCCCCTGTATCAGGTGTCGTGACCCCGTCGCGAAAGCTTGGGCAAATTTCCCCTTTCTTGGGGAAGCTTATGTCTAGCAGTGGACTTCCAATGGCTGTATTGATAATAATAAACAATAAGCTATTTTTAAGTTAGTTGTTCTATAAAAAAAACAATAATAATAAATGAGGTTACTACCTCAAATGGACATGTGTAAGCGTAATTTATATTTTTGTACCTTTAAAAGAGGGCCTTAAAAACTTTTTCATTAGTGGAAATGTACATCATCAGTGAGTAAGCAATATTTGATCCCCATATTTTCATGATAATTAGCGTACTTTAAAAGGGGCGGGGGGGAGTCATCATAAAAATCCTGATTATTAGCGTACTTTGATTAAAAATCATAAAAATTGACAGAGGGGTCATTACAAAAATCTAGAAAATTTGCGTATTGTGAAAGGGGGGTTTTTAAAAAAAATCGTCAAATTCGCGTATTTCGAGGAGAGGGGGGTCCTTAGAAATATCGTGACATACTTAAAGGAGGGGTTCATTAAAAATCATAGAATTTAGGGTACTTCAAGAGGGGGGGTCATTAAAACAACCGTGAAAATTTACGTACACGGAGAACGGATGTCATCAAAAATCATGAAAATTGACATACTTAACGGATTGTATCTATTTATTCTATTTATCCAATCCAGTTATTAACAGATGGATTGCCTTCAGTGTTAGCCGACTCACCGTGACCTCTACAGCCTAAATATGGACCATCTCATCGGACAATGGCGGCAACTGTGCGTTTCCGCTCTGTTTGCGCGCGGTGTCGCGAACCGCGTTTTTGTCAGCCGCGTTCCCACGACAACCGTAACACGAGACACTGGCTAAAACGCGTCCCTTCACTGTTTACTATATACCTTTGACTCTTGGCCAGCTTTTTTTTTACAACTACACACATACATCACGCCTGCGCCCCATCAGGGTAGGCAGACTATGGATGTCCACTTGTTCCGATCTTGGCATACCTCTTTTGCTTCCATTACTTGCATTAGTCCTTTCATATACGTCTTTTATTCCAGGTCGGAAGCCTGGTCCTTCTTTACTACCTCTTCTACCTGGGTGAGGAATGTCCTACAAACTCTTCTATTCACTTCCGCTAAATATATTTGTGCAGTCATTCTACTTTCATCCATCCTTTCTACATGTCCGAACCATTTCAACATTCCTTTCTCTATTGTTGTCACAACATCTTTTACACCATATTGATTTCTTAAAATAATCAATTCTTAAAATCCGCTTCCGCTCTACATATTTGTGCAGTTATTTATATTATTATTACAACATGCGGTACCTACTAAACCTACTATACCTCCTAAACCGAAAACAAATTTCATTCTAGTAAACTATATGTGATCGCCATATTTTTATGAAAATTAGCGTATATGGTGCCATAACAGAACTGGCAGGTGGCGGTATATCCATTTGGAACAATGTAGCTCAAATGCACAATGATGGGGATGGGTAGCAGCATCTCCGTCACGAAAGCTGCGCTCTGCGATTCCTAACAAGACTAACGCAGCGCAGCAATTATGGCCTAAACTCACCTGTTGTTTAGTAGGACCTGTCCAGCAATGGACTTCCAATAGCTGTAACGATGATGATACAAACAAGTAATCGTGATAGTAAACGTCTATAGTCGCTCGGAGCATCACAAGGATATCACTAGCGCGACCAACCTTGTGACATGAGGATATTATACCACATTACCAATTTCACTGCTTCTCTTGTACCAAAACACTACATTTAGGGACATGTATCTAGAAAGTTCAATAATACCGGAAACCGCTGCCACTTAAGCAAAAACATAACCAGTCAGATTCGGCAGAGTAGTACCTCCATTAACGCCAGGTGTCGTAAGAGGCGATCCGAAACAGTACAGCTCAAGTTTAATAGGGCAGAGATGGGCAAAACTGTCTTTACTAACTTAGAAAAAAAAATCACACTACATCTCATACGTTGACCTAACTCCGTAATAAGTCGCTCAAAGCACTTTAAAGATAACAGAGGAGTAGCAAATATAATACTTAAATACATACATTGAACACCTAGTAAATTAACACCTTAAATACATACAGAACAAACACAATTTGTTTTGGGTAATAATAATAATAAATTCCCACCACATCTCATACATTGACCTGACTCCGTGGTAAGTCGTTTAAAGCACTTGTGTTACGAATGCCAGACAACAGAGGAATCACAAATATACTACTTAAATACATATATTTTACACCCATACACAGAGCAAACACAAATATCATCATATAAATATTTGCTCTCGGTGGGAATCGAACCCACGACCCCTGGTGCACAAGACAGGATCACTACCATCTGCGCCATCGGGCCCGTCAATGATCTGCGATTTTCAAGGCGCCCGAAGAGCATGGCGAAAATAGGCATACAGCTGTATATTTTGGAGGGTGCATATATCCAGTAGGAGGTAACTACAAACTGTCAAATAGAATCCACAAAAATCCAGTATCACTAAATAACTTATGATAATTAGCCGTGAGGTACCGGCAGAATAGAGTAGTACCTCCTCCTGTACCAGGTGTCGTGAGAGGCGACTCAGGTACCAGGTACAGGGTGGGGATGGGCAGCAGCATCCCCGTCCCCCGATTACCAACTCGCTTGCTCAGCGCGGCAATTATGGGTTAAATTCCCCCTTTCTTGGGGAGGCCTATATCGAGCAGTGGATAATGATTTAACAAACAACCAATTTATCAATGCTGTGTTTTTGTAACTATTGAAAAATCTAAACATTGTAATCAATTTTATTATAGAATAGATGTTAATGTATTGTAATTAATTTTATTGTATATGTACTTGATTATATAAATTGGATATTAATAGAAAAGCTAGCTAGTTAGTTCTTACATATACGGGCCCGATGGCGCAGATGGTAGTGATCCTGTCTTGTGCACCAGGGGTCGTGGGTTCGATTCCCACCCAGAGCAAATATTTATATGATGATATTTGTGTTTGCTCTGTGTATGGGTGTAAAATATATGTATTTAAGTAGTATATTTGTGATTCCTCTGTTGTCTGGCATTCGTAACACAAGTGCTTCAAGCGACTTACCTCGGAGTCAGGTCAATGTATGAGATGTTGTGGGAATTTATTTATATGGCAGTGCCCTTACAGGGCGTCACATGAAACTCTATTTTATATTGTATTTTGAATTATTATGACATGTTCGTGTAACTATCAATAAAGTAATTTGAATTTGAATTTCGATAATCACAAACGGAATGCTTTGATAATAAAATCTGTAGTGTAATACATGCAACACATGTATTTATAATGGCCTAGAATATCATATTGCGATCTTAAACAACTTACGACGAATTTTCTACAATCTCTTAAAACATTTGCTGCAGGGTACCGGCAGAGTAGTACCTGCCTCTATATCACTCAAGGGTTGTGGGTTCGATTCTCACTTGGAGCAAATACTTCATCATCATCATCAGACCAGCCATTAAAACTCCACTGCTGGGTATAAGGCCTCCCCAAGAAAGGGGGTATGTTGGCCATAATTGCCGCGCTGGGCAAGCGTGTTAGCAATTGCAGAGCGCAGCTTTTTAAACAGGGAAGCTGCTGCCCATCCCCACTCTGTACATTTGAGCTAACTTTTTTGCATGGATATACAGCACTTTCATGTCCAGCAGTGGACTTCCAATGACTAATGTTTCATAATAAAAGTTTTTTTTATAGGCTTTAAAGTTATTAAATGTACTCTTTTTTTGTACGACATTTCGGTTACTTTTCTGCAACCGCTCTCATGACTGACAAAAGATGTGTCAGGGTATAATAGTTACAATTCTACCGGGCCCGTCAAACCAGGTACTTAACAGGTTTTCTATCAATAAATCAAGCCAGCATCCTCATAGATCGCACACCGCCCATGGTGAACCGCCCCGCACCGTCCAGCAATCGCGGCTTACTGGAGCACAACCCACGAACGGGTCGCAACAAATTGACCGTGAAACAATCGATTGGGAACACCATTCGGCGGTAATCGATTATAATCGAATAGTTTAACAGTACAGTTTTAATCGTATCGCATTTGTGTATCGATATTTCGACTATTCGAATGAGAAACCGTTTTTAAACGGATTACAATTTAACACTTTCCAAGTTAAGACGTTCTTGACGTCTGTAGGTATGAACAAAATTATTTTTATTATAATTTATTTTATAACTAATTCCGCTCCAGCTTCGAACTTGTGCATTAAGGATAAACGTAGTAATGGCTTTTGTAGACCATTTTAAGGTGTAAATCCTATACCACATTATTTTGATCTATCTTGTCGTTTTCAACATGCGTTAGCAATGTAATCGTAGAAAATGTGTTTATGGGTCCGCTTGATGATCTAATAATAAATAATATATAAATGCACCTTCCGAGTAGTACAATACCTCCATATGTACCAGGCGTAAGAGGCGACTGAGGTACCAGAACCGACAGATGTCGGTGCATCCACCCCAAACAGTGTAACTCAAATGTACAGGGCGGGGATGGGATCATCATTACAGTCATCGAAAGTCCACTGCTGGACATAGGGCTCCACAAGATGGCCGAATTTTGCCCATAATTGCCGCGCTGGGCAAGGGTGTCGGCAATCGCAGAGCGCAGCTTTCGCAACGGAGATGCTGCTGCCCATCACCGGCCTGAGCATTTAAGCTACACTGTTGCCGATGGATATACCACCATCAGTCAGTTCAGGTACCATAGTCGCCTTTTACGACACCTGATACAGGGCTGACGGTACCCTACGGCCATTGACATTATTATTATTATTATACTTTATTTTTAACTAGGGTCACTAGATTCCTTCGACTTCTAACGTGTGCAATGAGGATAAAAAATAGTGATATTTGTGTAGACTTTTTTTAGGGAAAAAATAAATACTACATTATTTTGAACTATTATGACGTTTCAAGCTGTGTTTGCAATGTAATTGTAAAAAAATTATTTATCCAGTTAATGTTCTAAGTATAAATGCACCTTCAGAGTAGAATAATACCTCCATATGCACCAGGCGTAAGAGGCGACTGAGGTACCAGAACTGACAGATGGTGGTATATCCACGCGAAGCAGTGTAGCTCAAATGTACACGGCGGGGTTGGGGTCATCATTACAGCCATTGGAAGTCCACTGCTGGACATAGGCTTCCCCAAGAAAGGGGTAATTTTGCTCGTAATTGCCGCGCTGGGCAAGCGTGTTGGTGCATTTCAGCTATACTGTCTCGGAAGGATAAACCGCCATCTGTCGGTTCTGGTACCTTAGCCGCCTCCTACGACATACCGATACCTCATGGGGATGGGATTAAAAGGTACAATTATGGGCAAACTCCCTTTTTGTTGGCTGATATGATGATGTTGATTGGAAAATATTTTAGATTTTAAATTGAATTCTTAAGCACGGAAAAGTCTATTAATAACATAGGGCTTAAAACATCAACCAGCCAAACCGTTTTAAACTTATTTAGAGTTTCGTGTCAACTTTTGGCGTCCGGCCAAGCCAAGGGATCATACACAAACCGACCTGCGACCATACAAACAACACCCCGCTCTGCGACCTTGACAACAAAGGCGGTATTCGCGAAGCAATTAAGTTAAGTTTAATTTGTAATTCAATTGCGTCCGTGGTATTAGAATTTCGACTTTAATTGCGTTTAAATTAAGATGCGAATTGTTTGCGGTCGGGATACGCCGCTAATTGGAGCTTTGTAGCGACCAAGCAATATCATTTGCAAGTTTATGTGTGTTTATTCAAACGAACATGGTTGACTTTGAAAATAGATTAATAACACAGAACGAGAGCACGCAGATGGTTCGTTTCATACAACTTGTTTCAGTGTTGACTATAAGCAGAGGAAATCTGTCGATAAATAAATAAATTCTCACAACATCTACAACACCCGATTCCGTGATAAGTCGCCTAAAGAACTCGTGTTACTGACATTAGAAAACAGAGAAAAAACAAATATACTACTTAAATACAAATATTTTACATACAGACAGAAAAACCATAAATATCTTCATACAAATATTAGTCCTGGGTGGGGATCGAACCCACACAAGACGCGAGCCCTACCATCTACGCCATCGGGCCCGTGAAGGTGGGAATGCATTATGACATGGTATATTTAGCAAGCAAGCACGTCTACTTTTTATCGACCAGATCGACAAGTTAGCGTTACCGAAGCCTATCATCATCATCATTATCATTATCATACCAGCCATTGGAAGTCCACTGCAGGAGGCCTCTCTATACTGCTACCCATCCCCCCCTGTACATTTAAGCAGTGTTTCGGATGGATATACCACCATCTATCGGTTCTGGTACCTTAGTCGCCTCTTACGACACCTAGTGTAGAGGGAAGTACTATTCTACTCTGCCGGTACCTCACGGCAAGTTTACACCGAAGCCGATAAACGCTGGTAAAACCACAAGGAAATCACTAGCGCGTTGGCAACCGTGTGACTTCAAGATATTATGTCATATTACCCAGTAATTTCACTGCCTCTCTCACCCTTCAACCCGGAACACAGCAATGCGAACACTGCCAGTTAGCGGTAGAAATATTACCGTTCTCTTCTTGGCTGGCTTCCTATTCGAGAACGTCACAAAATTCGAGTTCTAACCACACTATTTTCAATACTTTTTGATCCGTACGCACCAACTTACTTAAAGGACAGATTTTAATTCTTATCTTCCTCTCACGAACGTAATCTCCGCTCTTCTTATACTCTTTCCCTCTTAACTCCTTCTCATCACTCTAGTTTTTTGACAAACTCTTTTACAGTGACAGCTATACGACTCTGGAACGAGCTTCCGTTGAATATTAAGCAATCCCCAAACAAATTTATCCTGAAACGCTGTCTCCGTACTTTATTTACTGATGCTGCTTCTCTGAATTTATAACCCTATTTCTGATGTACGTTATTTTATGTATATATATATAAATATATATATATATATATATATTCTGTTTTGTGTAATGGTTGACTGGGAGATAATGCCATCTGGCATTAAATCCGCCATTTGTACATTATGTGCAATAAAGTTATATAAATAAATAAATATGTGAGAATGAGGTACCAAAGCAGACGACATTTGTATGAGGTCTACCTCATGTAACACTATACAACAATCTCAAGTTCATACCGAGTCTAATTTAGACCAAAGAAGCGTCGGTTATGACCTAGATGTCTAACGTCTCCTATAACCTTACATGTATGGGTCATTGATCATTCGAGTAAATGGACCGTAGCATAGCCATTGTTAATGCAATTCCTAGATGATATCTCTTTTATATACATACTAGCAATGTCCGCGACTTCGTCCGTGTAGAATAGTGACTTTGGGGGAAATAATTTTTCAAATACGACCAACATTAGCGTGTTTAAACAAACAAACAAACACTTTTCAGCTTTATAATCATCATCATATCAGGCATTGGAAGTCCACTACTGGACATAGGCATCCCCTAGAAAATCGGAATTATGCCCAAAATTGCCGCTCTGGACAAGGATGCTGCTGCCCATCCCCGCCTTGTGCATTTGAGCTTCACTCCATCGGGTGGATATAGACAACAGAGTAATCACAAAAATACTAGTTAAAAACATACATTTAACACCCAGACACAGAAAAAACATAAATATCATCATAAAATTTAATATGTCCTAGGTGGGGATGAAACGCACGGCCTTTGACGCACAAGATAGGATTACTACCATCTGCATCAGCGCTAGCCCCCTGAACATCGGTCCTTACATAAGTACACAAAGGTACTTATTTAAGAACCGGTGTTCAGCGGGCTATCTGTATACATCCAATTTGTGTTAAACGTGATTCAATCAAACGTTGTTTGAATAGAAAACAACATATTTGCTTAGATTTACACTGGGAAACATAAATAAATACTTGACAGACACGCCATAGCTTCAATATTAAATTATTATTGAATTTCATATTTAATTAGGAGACGGTCTAAAATAAACGAAATATAATTATTGATCAAAGAGCAGAGGTTCTTAACAAATCAATACTTATAAATAAAATTGAGAGTTATAATATTAAAATAACTGGTTTTTACTGAATGCATATAATAATATGCGTTGTACACGCATACCGTGTACGGTACATATAACAAAATAGCATATTTTATAATTTTCGTCTGTCTGTAAGTTATTATGAAGAAATCCCTACAATGGCTGGACCCATTTTGATGGGACTTTCACTGGCAGATAGCTGATATAATAAGCTGTAAATTAGACAATAAAAATCACGATACGACTAATAGGAGCGAAGCGTCAGTCAAAAGTGCAGCAAAAACGGGACAAAAGTAAACGTTTGGAGAGCTTCCGTTGAATTTACGCAAAAATAATGTAGGATTCTACGCGGGCGAAAACGCGGGCACAGCTGTAAAAAATAAGGATGCAAGACATAAACTGTGACGTCACTGCCATAAAAAAGGCGAGCGCGCGAGCGAAACGGCAATAGATCTCAACAACTCAATTACTCCCCACCCAGATCATTAAAACGTCTATTACATCTCATTTTATTACCTAATAATAATTCCTCATCTATATGATATAAAACCGCGTAATATAACTTCGGACTGCACCACATTGGATAATTCTTTATAGTTGTTTGTAATTTTTTGAGAGATAGATTTAAGAATAGCGTGATAAGAGATCGATGTGGTGTAAAAGGATGTTGTGACAACAATAGAGAAAGGAATGTTTAGATGGTTTAGACATGTAGAAAGAATGGATGATAGAATGATTGCACAAACATATAGAGCGGAAGTGAATGGAAGGGTTGGTATAGAACGACCGAGGCGAACATATCTTAACCAGGTAGAAGTGGTATTAAAGAAAGGCCAGGTCAGAAGTAAGCGGGGCCAGCCCCGCGGTTTTACTCGCGTCATGTTATAGAACTTTCATACTAAGCCAACTTTGCATCTCCTTTTTACCCCCTTTACCTTTTACTCTGAATTAAATTCGAATAATTTCGAAAACATCAAAGTTTCATACCAACTTCGGTATGAAACGGCGGTACCGTTTTACCCTTTTAGGGGGTGAATATTCAAAAACTACCTACGTTATAAAATAAACCCCTTTGCAATATATAGGCCCTCATAGGTTCTGAGCCATACAACTTTTCATTTTCCTTTTTGACCAATTACCTAAAAATAGCGTATGTCCTTTCTCAAGGTCTAAAGATTTTCTGTGCCAAATTTCATCAAAATCGGTTAAGAGGTTTAAGCGGGAAAGCGTAACAGACAGACAGAGCTACTTTCGCATTTATATTATTACATATATAGATACCCACTATCGGAAATAAATCTTCCACAGTGACAGGATGATTGAGAAAAAATCTACTATACACCCGGACGAAGCCGCTGCGCACCGCTATCAAGATCATTAGGTCCAAAATCGCCTGCCCACCCGAGCAGCAATCTCTCAAGCCAAGTTCGGGCAAATTAGCCACGTCACCGGTTCGTCGACCCGACCCATTGAGCGGCCTTGTCTATTGCGTTCAAATGCGATATGCCGTTTGTTCGCGTGATTCGAAGCCACCCATCCACACTGGGGTTGCAGTTTGGAAATTGCCAAATCGTTCTACACATAGCCGGTAAAGAAACCGCTACCAATTAGACTGGCCAAGGATTAACCTCGTCGTCATATCAGCCATAAGACGTCCACAGCTGGACATAGGCCTCTCCAAGTAATCTCCAATAGGACCGGTTGTGTGCGGCCTGTGTCCAGCGCGATCCTGCGGTTTTAGTCAGATCGTCTTACCATCTCGCGGGTGGACGCCCTACGCTGCGTTTGCCGGTACGTGGTCTTCATTACAGAACTTTACGACTCCATCAGCCACCGGTTCTGCGTACTAAATGGCCTGGCAACTGCCACTTCAACTTACTAATCCGCCGGGCAATGTCGGTAACTTGGGTTCGGTTACGAATCTCCTCATTCCTGATTCGATCGCGTAAAGAAACTGAGCATTGCTCTTTTAGCTACAAGCACTACTTGCAGTTGGCCAATAAAGCTAATAGTAAGAGACCACGTTTCGCTGCCATAAGTCATCGCTGGTAACACACATTGGTCGAAAGTCTTGACTGGACGAGAAGATGTTTCGCAGTTTTAACAACCTCTAAATAAATATGTTAAAAATTAACTTATCTCCAAAGCTTACTCTTGCGTTCAAGATTATGTCAACGACAAAACTGCATGAGATTGAACTGCTTTAATCACTAGCTTTAAGACAATGGTTTGTTATAATAACAGTTGTTGGTTTCATTAGTGCCAACTACTACATAAATGTTGTTGGTGGAACCATTATTACCAACAGTTTTTCTTATAGGTTCCTTTCTAGTGGATCGCGTAATGATCCTGCAGTAAACTTAGTGTTAAGACGCGTCTGGTGAGGGCAGACTAGTTTAAGGTGGGCCTATTAAAATTTGTATGTTAGATGACTTTTGTGATCCCTTGGGTCATGAGGGTCGTCTGTATTATTAATAAATATACATATAATTACTTCCTTATTAGAATTATCAATATGATGTTATTATTTCTACTTTTTATATTTTATTGACCATTTAAAAGTGCTTGTAATGGGCTTACTTGAATAAAGTATATTTGACTTCGACTATTAGATAGCGTGAAGAAACTGGAACCGAGCCCGGTCTACTTTCACGACCTGATTGGATTTGAGTGGAGCTTCAGGCGATACCGGGAATTTGCACGTATATAGCACGAGATTTAGAGCAAACGAGAGCCTTTTGAAAAAAAACTTTAGGCGCATGGGGGTAACATTATGTGGGGATCGAACCAAACACTTTTGACTTTGGGCTCGTCAAAAGCAATATACTGGCTAACCAGACAGACATAATCCTGTCCTAACTATACTTATGTATCTATAGGTGACTATAAATGAGATCTAAACTATCCATACCACAAACTGGAGCAAACTGTTCACAGTAAACAAAATTTGATTACAATCGCTTTAATTGTTTATAATTTCATCTCAGACAAACACCCCGTGACTTAACGCTTAATTCGTTTCATCATTCCGTTTAATACGCCCGATCACAGCTGGGATAGCGTAATTGACGTCGTGTTGGAATAAGAAGAACCCGAGATACTGCGGAGTTTTCTTGGTTATTCTTCCATTGACGACAATGTAGCATCCTACGAAATTCAATCAATCGAAGGTCTTATTGAGTATGTGAACAACACACCAAACGAGGCCCTAAGTGATAAAGATGAAGACGAAGATGAATCAACTCCGGTTTTGTCAAACGCCCAGACATTATCAGCTGGTAATGGTTTAAGACGTTATGTAGCTTCTTTGGATCAAAGAGAAGACGCACTGCAAAATTTAAATTATGTTGAAAATCTTTTAATTGCTAATGCATCAAAATCTTTCAGTCAAACCAAAATCAGTGATACTTTTAATAAAATAATTATGCACAATTCGTAAATGTTTAGTTCAATACCTATCCAACGTAACAAAATTACAACAAAATACATAATAGTATGTAGTACGTGTTATTTTCCCTATCCCGCATGATACGCTTTCTCGTTTAAGACGCGTTTTTGGTCGGGTCCCTGAAAAATCGTCTTCAATCCAATGTATAACGAAACACATAGACAGATAGACGTAAACCGAACGCAATAAACCGCAGCGGAGACAAAGGCAGGATGCAGCTGATGTATTGCTAATGGAATCTCTTTTATTGTTCATGGTGCGTGACGCAGATTCGTAGCGAACGATGTCATCAACATATACACAGCAAGAGATTGGCAAACAAGTTAAACCACTCGCAAGGATATCATTGGCCGGGCTACCTGAGCACCCACTGCACCAGATGTCGTAAAGACGACTAAGGTACCAGAACCGACAGATGGCGGTATATCTATCCAAAACAGTGCAGCTCAAATGCGCAGGGTGGGGATGGGCAGCAGCATCCCCGTCGCGAAAGCTGCGCTCTGCGATTGCTAACACGCTTGCTCAGCGCGGAAATTATGGGCAAAACACCTCCTTTCTTGGAGAGACCTTTGTTCTTAAGTGGGCTTTTAATGGCTTAAAAAAAATATATATTAAAAAAATTGCATTACTCATGTCCACCCCCTACTCCGTGCTTTTGAGCTACATGTATCAGTCGCGACAGATGGCGGTATACCCATACCGCCATCTGTCGCGACTGTAGCTAAACGCGCGGACGTAGCCGCGGGGCACGCAGGATAATACGAGCATCACGCCTATCAGAAATGAGCGTCCCTGCCCTTATATTTGATAGCGCCGTAATTGACGTCAATCAAATTTAGGTTTAGGTAACCTCAGTCGCCTCTTACGACACTTAATCCTCCTAATCCGTACTAATATCTGCGGAAAGTAACTCTGTCTGTATGTCTGTTACACAATCACGCCTAAACTACTGAACCGATTTAATTGAAATTTAGTACACAGATAGTCTAACTAAAGCCTGAAAAAGTACATAGGCTCTTTTTTCATTCGACATAAGAGTTGTAAGTGGTCGAAAGGGGGGGATGAATAGGTATATAGAAGTATCGCTATTGTTAAAGCTAGAAGCTCAAAACGTATTGTTATGACTATTGATTTGTATATATAAATAAATATAACATTCAAAGTGCCCAAAGAAACTACTGCACGCGGACAAAGTCGCGGGCACAGCTAGTAATTTATAAACGCTTAAGTTCTCTCGAATGCTTTTCACGCGGGAACAATTCAACAAAACTAACACACAGGCTATTTTTTATCCCGAAAACATTCCCGAAACCAAATATTCCTGTGATGCAGATCTGGCTTTCAACTAAGAATCAGCACAATTTTTTGCACAGTTCACCTGCCAGCGAGCGATATACATCTTCCTGGAATAACTGAAACTCCTCTGGGATGAATTATAAAGAAAGCCTTCACAGATAAAGCCGCAAGTGGAACACTTGTCAATAATTACCTAGTTACACAGTCAAAGTGCTAAAGTTCATTTTCCTTTGGCACCTCCGCAAATGTATTCCCTACCTCTGACACAAAACGGTGGAATCGTGAGAATTCCACAGAGTTACTAATAGGTTATGTCATGGTAATTTGCACCTTATGTAAGCGAGATATAGGTGCGTCGGCACAAAGAGTGTGTACCACAATTATGGTACATAATAACCTTATTTCTTATTGTATGTAAGCCAGCAACTTGTTATATACTACTCGACGCATTTACGAAATATTCGTACATACACACATCACCGTCATAGACAGAGACTATATATCTTCACTTGCTACGATCTGGGCGTACTTGTCCAGCTTTCTTTGCTCGCATTAGTCCGTTCATACACGCTCATATATTCTTGGTACTTTGAACTGGTCCTTCTTTACTACATGTTCTACCTGGTTAAGGAATGTCCGCCTAGGTCAAAAGTAATATAAGACTGTTTATAAAAGACAACCCCCACAATCTCCGAACTAATAATAAACTGCAACAATCAGCACCTAAAACTATCTATGGAATGAAGACTGTACTGTTTGGAAGAACAGCTGTTCAATGAGCTGCCTAACAACATAAAGGAGTGTGAGAGTATAAATATGATTCGGAATAGGCTGCAATTGTGTTTGGAGTCAAGTACCGGCTAATTTGTATATTATTTATTAGAACTATGATATCTCATAGTAAATGAATGTAGATTCGTATGAGAATAAAGATCTTTAAACACAAGTCGTCCTACCAACTCTTACATTCACTTCCGCTCTATATATTTATGCAGTCAACTACTTTCATCCATCCTTTCTTCATGTCCAAACTAATTCAACATT
>JACJUM010003053.1:1786471-1796623 GCA_020976665.1 Heortia vitessoides
TTTTCTTGTGAACACAGAACAGAGTATCCTATGTACAAACATGCACTAAGCCGGTTGGATTAACCTATCAGTTGATAGTTGCGATAAAAACACAAACTATTTAACCACCATCATTGGAAGTCCACGGCTAGACATAGGCATACAAGAGAGGGGGTATTTTGCCAATAATTGCCGCGGTGGGCAAACGCGTTGGCAAACGCAGAGCGCAGCTTTCGAGACGGAGATGCTGCTGCCCATTCCCACCCTATACATTTGAGCTACACTGTTTCGAATGTATATACCGCCATCTGTCGGTTCTGGTACCTTAGTCGCCTCTTACGACACCTGGTACAGGGAAGGTACTATTCTACTCAGTCGGGACCACATAGCCCAACTTTTTAAAAAATTCAACAAAAAAAATTGTAACATAACTCAGGTTTAGACCATTGGAGACACCTTTAGCCTACATGAAAAAGAACAATTATACAATTTTTTTCATATTCAAATATACAAAGAATCCACCCTGTTGTATGTTTAATAAATACTATCTAAATTCACGTCCGATCTCGTAGACCGCGTCACGTCTTAGACGACCCTCCCGACAAAATAACCGCGAAACTCGCAGCCCTTTCTCGCCCTCTCACTGGCACAACTCAACCACTAACACTCCACATGCACTCGTACAACAGAGCAGTACACCGCGTTCGCCGGCGAACGCGTGAAGTCCCTGCCCCAACGAGCGATAACCGACAGCCCTAGGGCTGTCGGGCTCAATCTGTCCGTCCTCTTTTGCTTTAATTTAATTCATTCATAGTAAATTCAACCCCAACGACGGCGACCGAGCCTAGGTCGAGCCTCTAGAGGCGCCCTCGGTCACGACGTCGGTCCCGCTCAAATCTCGCGAGCCATTGCGGCGCGGGGCACGCAGGATTACTACGGGCATCGGTCCTCTCATCTATGAGAGGCCCCGCCCTCTTTTTCGGTGGCGCTGGAATTGACGTCTGAGTAGTCCAGCACTAGGTTCGTCCGAAAATTAAAAAAAAAAAAAAAAAAAAACTCTAAATCATCAGCCTCGCCTTGAACGGGGTAATTTGCCGCGCTAGGCAAAACGTGGGGCAATGGCAACCCTAACTTCGTGAATTCTGCTGCCCATCCCCGCCCTATTGCAATTGTGCTACTTTAGTTCAAGTGGATATACTGATACCACAGTCGCCTCTTACGACACCTGATAAAGGAGGAGGTACTATTCTACCACACGGCACTTTATGCATAGACATGTTAAATTATATTTAAGACTATATTTACTAGATTTCTAATAAATATCCTGTCAAAGTAATTAAATTTTTCTTCTTTATCGTTGCTTCAAACTAGAAATATTAGACATCGTAGGTTTGTAAGTTTGTAATTACACCTGGTACAGAGGGAGGTACAATTCTTCTCTGCCGGTACCTCACTTGCATTTGAATATTAATGTCGACTGCGTAACTTTAACTTGTAAATGTTGATAACGCAAGCCCGGGGATCGGAACGGAATCGACGACTTCACGCGATGGCGCCTCTAAAGCCGGGCCTCGGCTCAAATGGCACACATCACACAAGATTCTCACAACATCATACATTGAATTGAATCCGTGGTAAGTCGCTTAAAGCACTTGTGTTACTGACACCAGACAACAGACGAATAACAAATATAATATTTTTAACACCCAGACACAGGACAAACATAAATATCATCATATAAATATTTATCCAGGGGGGATCGAACCCACGACCCCATAAGATAGGATCACTACCATCTGCGCCTTCGGGCCCGTCGGTTATTTGTTATGTACGAATAAATGAGATACGTGGATTTGTGTACACACATGTCGGGGATTAATTTAATTAGAATGGTACCTCCCCTTTTCTAAGTGTGGAAAGAGGCGACTAGATGACGGTATATCCATTCGGAACATACTTAGTATCTCAAATTCTTAAGGTGAAGATGGGCGCTCTGCGATTGCCAACACGCTTGCCTAACGCGGCAATTATGGGCAAAATTCCTCCTTTCTTGGGGAAGCCTATATCCAGCAATGGACGACCAATATCTGATAAAGATTATGTATACAATGTACAATCTATTTCCGCAATGATTTTATTACATTTCTTTTTGAAACCATGAATTAATAATCATCTATATAGATAAAGATGAAATAAAAAACAAATAGAAAAAACGCAATAAGTATTCTACGATGTCAATTTGTTCAGAAGGCACGCGTAAATACATCGCGTCATAAGTTTAATCTTATCAGAAGATAGTACATTATCTTCTTATATATTGCTATCAGTCAAAACCACACAACATTGCACGGCTACATTAATATATTTCTGATGTGCATCTCTGATAAAATAATGCTGTACTAGTTTTTATACATAACTAGTTTTTATCCCTACTTATATTATAAATGCGAAAGTAACTCTGTCTGCCTGTCTGTTACGCTTTCTCGCTTAAACCTCTCAACCGATTTTGATGAAATATGGCAATCTTTAGACCCTGAGAAAGGACATAGTCTATTTTCTATTTTACGAAATAAGGGTTGTGAGGGTCGAAAGGGGGGATGAAAAGTTGTATGGAAGTATCGCTATTTTTAGAGCCAGAAACTTGAACCTTATTTTTCAGGCCATTAATTCGATATAAATAAACATGACATTCATAGTTTATATAAGTTTTCTTGTGAACACAGAACAGAGTATCGTATGTACAAACATTCACTAAGCCGGTTGGATTAACCTATCAGTTGATAGTTGCGATAAAAACACAAACTATTTAACCACCATCATTGGAAGTCCACGGCTAGACATAAGCATACAAGAGATATATTGCCAATAATTGCCGCGGTGGGCAAACGCGTTGGCAAACGCAGAGCGCAGTTTTCGAGACGGAGATGCTGCTGCCCATTCCCACTCTATGCATTTGAGTTACACTGTTTCGGATGGATACACCGCCATCTGTCGATTCTGGTGCCTTAATCGCCTCTTACAACACCTGCTACAGAAACGTCTATAGCAACGCCACCGAGACGTGGGCGAGGCCTTTCATTAACCACCGACCCTTGCCTGATTGCTCCGCGTGCCCACAATTATAGTGTATCCGACTATCACTCGAGGTCGCACCTAGAGCCGCACCTCAGTTTCAATGACTGTTGTTGGGGAGTGGATGGCTTCGGTTTTTAAATTAATGTGTTGTTCAACAGTTTGTGTTGTGGAGTGCCAGAAAGGGGGTGACTGAGGGAGGCATATATGGAACTTATGCTGTCAAGTGGGATATTAATTTCTCTATTATTACCATAGTACAAATTATATTGTAGATTTATCAACATATTTATTTAATACAAGGTTATCCCTAACTGCTTGTATAGTATATTTTCAGTTTAGCTTGAAAGGTCTTATATTTTATCTTTAAAATGAAATATCTAAAATTCATTACTCATATACTTATATCAATAATATTATGCAGCAATTCCATTTCCACAGTTGATTTCTTATCAACATAAAAAATTGTAACTCATTGAAAATCAGTAAGAAGCTACAATGACGGATTATTTTCAACAGAATGATAAAGACTTAATGCATCATATGAAATATGTTACAACATAAAATAATTGTCAACATTAAATTAACAGGCGAGCTATCAAGATCAATGTTTTAATTAGAAACTCTTACATATTTTTTATGTGTATATTAATATTAGTGTCCAATCGTAAAATATATCTAGAACCAATGACACTTTTTTACCTATAGGTTACAAGAAAATCTCTAGGGGTAGATATCTTTCAAGGCCTAGCATACATACAAACAGTTTATCTTAAAGATAGATCCAGGTGAATCCTGTCTTTGATTGAAACAATGCTTCATATTAAGGTAATGAAAAAATTGCAAGATATATTGTCATTTACATGTTATGGATTTTGAAGGCAGTGAAGTCAAGGAGTATTCAATGCCATTTCACTTTGATTTCACTAAAGAAATATACCTGAATTCAGTGAAATAAAACTTATTGAAGTGTTTAAGGATTTTGGGTCTACAAATGTTTGTGTCATCACCAATTGGTCCTTCTATATTTTTTGTTTATGTATTATAGTACCTGGCAATTAATACTCGCAAACACTAAAAAATAGTAAACATATAAGGAAAAAAACAAATATATGGTTGTCAAATACAAAACTTTTATCAAAAATTGTGTCTGCTCTAACGATTATATTTTTCACTCAAATATGTAAAATATTGGCCAAATACCATAGATAAAAAAAGTTCCTTTCTCGTACACTGTCTACAATATTGATAAGAAATGTGAATGCTGGAGAATTATCTCAATGCCTATCAGTATTTACATTTTATGTATCATTAGAAATGAGATAAGTTAAGATAAAATTTTAATATGATCATTCTATCAGATCTGAGTAATCTTAAGTTTAGATAAAAAGGCATTCATTATATAGGCATTTTTCTTCAATTAAAAATATCAATAATTCCCAAGCATTCATTTAGAGAAAACAGTGCTTGAAGGGAATTACAAAATTAACAGTTTTGTGCTAACTTTATAAAGCTTTTAGAAAAACTAAAATGATTCTATAATATATGTGATTTTATCTCATGTTCATTTATTAGTCACTTGAATCTTATTAATGTTATTACCTATATTTTTTTCTAGAATGTAGGTAACATATGAGAATGTCAAAATATAGGTAATAGATATTTATAAACTAATATTAGTTATGCACACACATAGTTTTTCCTGTTATTCTCAAAATTGATGGTAAAGGTGATCAACATTTTGCATGTAAATATTTGTCCTTTTTCCTTACTTGAACATTTCGATAGTGCATTGACTCATTGCCCTTTGTTTCAAATAAAGGCCTGAATTCATACATAAGCTATATGTAATTTTGTGAAAACTTTTCCAGACGTTATAATAAATTACCTGCTTGATTAAACTAATTAATAAATTATGTATAATTATTATTTATTTGAATACGGAATCACGAAATCGTAAATGGATATACCATCACGATACTCACTAACAATCGTATCAAAAATAAATGGATATTTTAACAATACACCATTATTCAACGGAGTTTTTAACAAACCGTACTTTCACTCGGTTCTTTTGCTGCGCGAGATAGTAATCTTCGCAAATTGCAACAACCACCCTAGTTTAGCGCTTGATAACTATGACAAAAATAAATAAAACAAAACTGAGAGAAATTCGCTTACCTCAGCACACTACGTATTCGGAAACGGCAGCATTGCGGTGAAATCACTATGCACAGGTAGCAGACGATAAGAGCGTGTGATAACAGGTAAATAAAATCAAATTGTCCAAACACCTCACGCGTTGTACCACTTAATATGGTTTCGGTGACACTGCACTCCGAGAGGAACGGCCCACAGACGAGTATAAAAACAATAAACAAGTACACGCGCGCATTAATTTGTGCAATTCGAAGTAAAAATATTGACGTTGAATTATTTATTCGACTCGATCGGTTGGCGATCGACACAGGATTCTATTGAATTGATTGATTGATTGATTCGGAATACTCACTCATTATTAACCATGCGTTGTCAATCATTCATTCATTCAATTGAAAATGAATGGTTGCGTTGTCTATGAGTATTACTTTTATTAGAAAAAGAAAAGTTTATGCTGCTTTTGCTCAATTTACTATGGTTTCTGTTAGTGTTACCAGCATAAAACCTAATATTAATTTAGTAGTAGATTAGAAGATGCACAGTGAATTAACATAGACGACTCGCAAGGCGCAGTCCTTATGCATCTAATTCAGATGCAAGAACTAGGAGCTTAGCTTTGCATCTCAACAAATTGTGTTAGAAACTGTTTTCGGTTTACTCTATTTTTCATAGTTTCTTTAACAATGATAATGTGTAATGTGTGTGTCTTTTTGAAAAATATTTAAATATCTTTTATTGAAACGAAAAAAATTATAATCTAAAAGTTAGCAGTGTTTTGTAATTTATCACCGTGGATATGGACTAGATTTTGTTAATGATCCTGGAAGCCTGAAAATGGACTGTCTCAAAGTAAATAATTTCTTTGACATTCTCATTCATCGATAAGGATTGCAAAAGGCTTTAAATAAGCTCATAACTTTGTTACAAAGCTGATCTGACGAATGAAATGTTCTGTACGCTCTTTACTTTTGATCTTAATATATATAAATCACGTGTCAAGTGTCACGCTATGCGCTAAATTCCATTCCTAGGGATGCCTATATCCGACCGTTTAACGTATGATATGATGATGATAAATAGGCGTACACTTATTATAAAAATGACTATGTTAAGATATACTATATCTTAATTTAGTTATCCCTACTAATATTATAAATGCGAAAGTAACTCTGTCTGTCTGTCTGTCTGTCTGTCTGTCTGTCTGTCTGTCTGTCTGTCTGTCTGTCTGTTACGCTTTTCCGGTTAAACCTCTCAACTGATTTTGATGAAATCTGGCATAGACAATCTTTAGACCTTAAGAAAGGACATAGGCTATTTTTGAACTCGAAATAAGGGTTGTAAGGGGTTGCAAGGGGGGATGAAAAGTTGTTTGCATGGATCGCTATTTTTAGAGCTAGAAACTTAAAACTTATTTTTCAGGCCATTGATTCGATATAAATAAACGTGACATTCAAAGTTTATATAATTTGAAGTAAATAGGTATGGTACCCAAAAAACTATTCCACGCGGACGAAGTCGCGGGCACAGCTAGTGTAATAAATAAAATAATGTTAATGTGACTTATTCGATTTTTTGTTTTATTGATCATATTCGCCATCGGTATATAAACTATGTAAAAAAATATTGTGCATGAAATGGAGACTAAGATACAAATACGTTAGTTCCAACTACTATATCTATAAAGCTCCAGCAGTAACGATTTTGCGGCTTATTTAATTAATATTTTTGATCTTTTCAGGGAGAAATTTTATATGAGGCAGTTAACCCAGATCTGTTAAATGTCAAACTGTAGTTTACAAATGTCATATTTGTTGTCAAAATAATCGTAGCCGCGCAATCTTTGTTGTCTTCATAAATATTCAGATGTTGATATTCTTACAAGTGCTAATAAGTTAATATGCAATCGTTTTTAAATAGCTTATATATGTAGTAAGTAATTTCTAATTCAATATTGATATAATAACCTAAAAATGGAAGAATCCACAAAAGCAGAGGATACTACCAAAGAAGAACCTACGGAATTTAAAAAGCCAGTGCTCATTGGGAGAATTGGTAAATTGCCTAAAAAGGCTAAAGGAGAACCGGAAAAAGCCGTTGAAGAGAAACCTCGGGAGAAACTGGCTGAGTCTGATGCGGCTAAAAATTCTTTACCACCAGCGGTTTTGATCAAAGAACTGTCGATTCCTATACCTTATAAAGAACCTAAGTGGTCAGGACTATGTCCCGATGGTATGTATTAAATTGACTCTTGTTATATCATATGTATTGCCCTATAGTACATACTTAAAATTGTCCAATTTATACTAAGTAAATAAAAATATAGTGTTACAAAAGGGCCTACTTTTTCTATGATGTCACGAGGACATACTTATGTGTATGCTAAAAATATATATATAGAAACTAGTTGTGCCTGACTCTTCGTCTCATGGAATAGTTTTTTTTTGGGTACCATACCACTGTACCATAACTTATATAAACGTTGAATGTCATGTTTATTTATATCGAATCAATGACCTATAGCTCCAAAAATAGTGATACTTCTATGCAACTTTTCATCCCCCCTTTTGACCCCTCACATCCTTTTTTCGAATTTCAAAATAGCCTATTTCTTTCTCAGGGTCGAAAGATTGACTGTGCCAAATTTCATCAAAATCAGTTTAGAGGTTTAAGCGAAAAGCAGGCAGGCAGACAGACAGAGTTACTTTCGTATTTATAATGTTAGTAGGGATAAATTACAAATTTAACTGTATTTTACATTTGAGGCCTTATTGAAACAAATATTGACTTATTGTATGAAGAAAGTTGAGTACTTTTAAGCAGTGTTATAATATTCGGAATAAGATAAAAATTTTTCAGGCATTGTTTTAACATATCATTAGCAACTGTAGGACATCCCATAAAAATGGCAGAAATTTATAATTGAAATAAATTATTTGAACATCTATATGGTTTTGTAATTTTTTGTAGAGCAAAATTTATTTATCTCTTTATTCAAGAAACCAATAGTGTTTTGTACTAATATTAACTTGAAGCAATATAATTCTGTCTGTGCATTGATACCTCACATATTTATTCCGCCAAATTGCAACGTTTGCTGTAAAGCAGTTTTAAGAGTAAGGTTGCAGTGACATTACTGGGCTACAATAACTTAATATTTTCAAATCCCAAAGTTGCAACGTAATAATGATATCCTTGCGATTGATATTCAACAAGTGGCTACCTATATGTTTGTCAACTTGATCAATTAAAAAAAATACTGTCTATAATAGGTCTCCCGCATTTATCAATATCAACAGTAATATGCAGATGTTGAGGAAAAAATAATTAAAATGTTAATATCTTTTGTAAAGCTTTGTTTTTGACATGTCCTTTTTGACACAGGACTTAATTTACATATTCACCATGCATAACAAAGGTTCTTTTTTTTGTTTAATGATTTGCCTATCTGTATTTAATGTTTTGAAAATATTTGTAAATCTTGTTTTTATATTTTGGTAGGTTATTGCACTTCGAGTTGGACTGATAAGGTTCTTAATGGTTTTATTATTTCAAAATTGACATTTTAATTTGTTTTGTTTATTAAGATTTTGTTAATTTTCCCCATTTTTGGACCAGGATCTGAATATGCACTGGAAGTGTTGAAATCGGGTATGATTGTGGAAAAAGTTGACCTGACAAAGAAGGCGTATTATGTTTTTGGTCGTCTCTCAAACTCAGATATTGTCATGGCTCACCCTACTATATCCAGGTAATAACTTTATATAAATTCGATTGAATGGCAACTCTGTCTTTGCAACATTTTAGTTAATGCTATGTGTGTAATAAACAAATATATTCAAAGTGAAATATGTAGCATTTACATTGTGATATCTTATAGGTTTTGGCAGAAGTGTGTTAGCACCTTTTGCAATAAATAAATAAATAGTCATTTTTGTTTATTTTAATGACCAAATAAATAAATTTACAAATGCATAGACCTCTTCAAAGTCTATTAAAGAAAGAAGGCAGAGGAATTACTTATATAATCATCATTATCTTCATACCAGCTGGATATAGGACTCGTCAAGAAAGAGGGAATTTTGCCCATCATTGTCGCTCTTTTCAAGCATGTTGGCAATCTCATAGCTCAACTTTTGCGATGGGGATGCTGTTGTCTATCCCCGCCCTGTGCACTTCAGCTGTACTGTTTTGGGTGGATATACATTAGTCACCTCTTACGACACCTGGTACAAGGGAAGATACTATTGTACTCTACCAATACCGCACGGCTACTAATATAATACATATACAAACCTGCCTACCTACAAAAAAATCATATATTTTAATTATATAAATGACTGTTTGTTCTGGGTGCACAAGTTATGATATCTATAGCGTTTGTGGAAAATCTACTAGATCTTCTAGAATATTATAAATGATAATATTATAATTGATATAAATATGATAAGATTATATTATATTTAATTAAATCTCCAAACCTTCTTAATCCTGTCCTTTAATAAAGGCACTCGTCATTTGATGCCTTAAAAATATAATCATTTTACAAAATATTTTTTTTCTTGAATACTAACTTTTACTGATCTATCTACTAATGCCTAGTTGTTCACTTCGGATCTGTTTGAAAGATTATATTAATTATCATTGCTTGGAATTTAAATGAATTGCTTTAATTTCTGCTTTTAAGACAAAAAGTTAATTAACAATGATTTGGGTAAGGCATCTAAAAACAACATTTCGTGTAGGTTCTTATCTGGTGCCTTTCATTTTGAACCTGCTTTATTATATTTAGTTTAAAGCCTTTTTAAGTGAACTTTATACTTAACCGACTCTTGTAACCCTATAATAAGGGTCATCAATAATAATTTAAGTAATCTTGTCATATCAAAAATATGTTTAGTTTGCTAATTTATAAGTAGAAAAGCCTAATAAAAATGACAAAGA
>JACJUM010003053.1:1796633-1853046 GCA_020976665.1 Heortia vitessoides
CCGCGCTGGGCAGGCTTGGTGGCAATCGCAGAGCGCAACTTCGGACGAGGATACTACTGCCCATCCCCGCCGTGTGCATTTGAGTTGCAATGTTTTAGATGTATATACCGCCGTCGCCGTTTCCTTTATCCCAGTTGCCTCTGACGACATCTGGTCTAGAGTGAAGTACTATATTATTTAAATTACTCTGCCGTGCCCGATGGCGCAGATGGTAGTGATCCTATCTTGTGCACCAGGGGTTGTGGGTTCGATTTCCACCCAGATCATATATTTATATGATGATATTTGTGTTTGCACTGTGTCTGGGTGTTAAATAAATGTATTTAAGTAGTATTTTTGTGTTTCTCTTGTCTGATGTCCGTAACACAAGTGTTTTATGTGTAAGATGGTGTGGAAATTGACTTTCTTATCTTAATTTTTATTCCAGATGACGATAAAGAAGTTGAAATCGGAATTAAGCAAAGCCCAGAGGTTGGAAGAGTTGGCGCGACCGGCACACTTGCTGCCTCTCGTCAAGAAGGACGACAAGAAATTGGCCGTGAAGGTCGCTAGCAACTCTGTTGTCTATGGGAAGAGGTTGGTTGCTTATTTGTGGTGGTCATTTAATTTAACTGTTACGTCTATCCGTAGACTAGACATAAACTCACACAAATCAGAATTCTCATTTATTGTCCTGGCTCCGAGATAAGTCGCTTAAAGCATTTGTGTTACAGACGTCAGGCTGCAAAGGAATCACAAATATAATATTTAAATTCACATATTTAACACCCAGACACAGAACAAACACCTATATATATATATATATATATATTCATACAACATCTCATACATTGACTTGACTCAGTAGTAAGTCTCAATTTGTTTTCCACAGAATCAGGTTAAAGGAAGACATTGAAAAGAAACCCAAAGTAAGAAAAGAGGTAAAACAAGATGAAAGTGAATTTGTTGAAGAAATGGATTCTGACGAAGAAATGCCCGAAGAGAAACCTGCGGCAGAAGACAAGAGCGAGACAAAAGAATGCAGCAGTAAGAGTGTAGGAGACAACGAACAGGAAAGCGGGAAAGATGATAGGAAAGATGACGCGAGTAAGGGAGACAGCGTTAAGAAAGTGTATGGACCAATGAGGCCACCTGAAAATTATGTGATCCCAGACAATTATTTCGATCAAGAATCTGATAGGGACCTCCCGGAGATCACTGAAGAGGGATAGTTGATTATAAATAAGTTATGTCTAACTAGCAGTACCCCGCGGTTTTACTCGCAATAAATTGTAGAATTTTTATACTAAATTTTAACCCCTTTAACCCCTCTTACTCCCTACATCATATCAGTCATAGAAAGTCCACTGTTGGACATAGACCTCCTCAAGATAGGTAATTGTAGCTCATAATTGTCGCACTGGGCAGGCGTGGTGGCAATCGCAGAGCGCAGCTTCGTGATGAGGATACTGCTGCCCGTCCCCACCCTTTAGTATGTCAGCTTAAGGAATGATTTCCGAAAAAATATGATTTACGTGCTTCATGACTTTCAACGAAGAACCTCTACTGAACTGAGTTTCATTCAAATAACTTTTTAAACATTCTACCTTTTTACTTTTTTAACCCTTCCCCCCCCCCCCCCGTTTTACCTCCTTAGGGGAGCACCAGGAAATGATTTAAAAATCCTTTCTTAGTACTCACCTACGTTATATAAAGAACCCATGTGCAAAATTTCAGTTTCTAACCCGTTTAGTTTAAGCCCAACGTTGATATATCAGTCAATCTGTCAGCTTAGACATACATAGAGTAGATATAGTATTAATGTATTTGATTACTAGCAACACTGCCTGGGGCTGCCAACTTTTTTTCACCAAAAAACGTATAACCTGATTTTGGGTGGGAAAAAATAAAGTATTAGGAATAAAAAAAAGTATATTTCAAATGTCATGATTTTATTGCTTTCAAAATGTAGTTTTGTGTGCTTTAAGTACACACTAATGCAATGTTTTGTAATCTTTAAATGTTGCATAGCTTGTTTGACAATTAACATTTAAATTTAAATAAATAAACAAACTGGTCTGTCACATTCTGACATCTAACATTTCGTTCAGTAATTATAGATCGTTTCCATTATCCGATTTTGTTTTACGGATCACAGCAAAGGTTGGAAATAAAGTATTTTTGCATACTTTATTTGTATATAAAACTATAAAATATAATTTCCAAAAAATATAGCATACATTATAATAAAGTATGGTTGGCAACCAAACCCACGACCCGCCCCAGCTTCGCACTGGTGCAATGAGGATAAAAAATGTTTATTGCGGGATATCTCTAAGAGAGACATATACCACCTCGGACTTTTTTGTAGACCTTTTTAGGGCGTACAATAATGTTGTACATTATTTTGACTATCTCGTCGTGTTCAGCCAGCGATTGCAATGTAATCATAAAAAAGTGATGTTAATTAAGATTTTATATTAAAAACTTCTTAAATTATCTATGTTTTTTATTAAGCATTTATTATACATACTATATATATTATACATACATTATTATTATATATTATACATACATATATCACGCGAAGCGTGTTTGAGGAGAGATGGGAAGAATGAAGGAGATATTGAACGGAGAGTGAAAGCTGGAAATAGTGTCAATGGAGCCTTACATGCTTTTATGTGCAGCTCCTTTTTCGGCATAAGGGATGATAACACAGGTGATAGATACCTTGGGACTGCATTAGTTTAAAACAAGGTCCATGTTATTTTTAGTTCCAATTAACATTTAGAAATGACACATTAATCAGTCTTTGTGTTAAAAAAAAGTGTTTCTTTTTTAATGGGTGTGTGATAATTAAATAAAGCGTTTCTATTCACATTAAAACAAAGAAAAATATTACATTGAGAACATTTTACAAATGTTAAGTTTCTACATCCTTTATTTCGACATTTTGATCTCTTGTTTTGGGTGATTGATCTCTCACTCAGCACAAGTTGGCAGATGCTTTACTTCTTTCGTCCTATTTGCAATGTGAGGTATTGATTCAACGCGTCTCTGTTTCCTAGTTGAAGCAGAAGGTCTTTCAGATAGTATAGCAGCAGGACTATCAAGAATGCTTGAACTGGAACGAGGGGTCTGCTGTGGGGAATTGCGTGTCGCATGCAAATTAAAGGTTCATAACTTGAGGCTGTGATTGTCTAGGACCTGAGTAAATTAAATGTTTTGCCAAATCCATCTTGAAATCCAAGTATTGGTCTATATCATTCCTCTGGCGCCCAGATTTTGTAGCATTGTCTCGATATTGCACCCAACCTGCTGTACTGTTTTAAATTTTGACCAGTAACTAATGTGTGGTGCATAAAAAACGAGAGAAAGTGCGTTCTAACAGTTGACCGACAAATTATGCAAGGATTCTGATGGTTGGCGTGAAAAAAAAGTTTAAGTAAAGTTATCACTAATGATACCGGGAGTTTTAGGAGGTTATTTATAACATTCGAATTCGTAGTCGCTCAAATCTTCTTCTATACAAGTCATCGTGTTTAAAAAAAACGCAGTCTACGGTAATATTTTCAGAGCAGAGACTTCTGTAGATATTCTTCTAAAATTTTAAATATTCGACTATGGATAATTACTAATATGCACACCCTTTACGGGGTTGAACAATTTTGGAAAGAGAGCAATCGTCAAGTTAAATTATTACTTAGTAATAATATTATTTGCTTTAACACTGTTATTTTTTAGTGTGTACGTATAAATTATCCTGATTTATATTGTTTTGTTGGTACTAACAAATATTTATATACCACCAATTTTATTCGTAATTATTGTTTTTTCAAATACTTTCGGTGTCTAACGCGACAAATATTGTTTAATTGGATAGTAAATACTTAAAGATTTTTTGTGTAAAGGAATATGCCCAAGATATTGACGTATATTTGACATTTCACTCATCGTTCCATTACAAGCACGTTTTATACAATCATTCAATTTGGTATTGTAATTATAAATATACATATTCTATGTACCTATGTCTTAGTTATTGTAAAAACTAGGAAAATGCTTAATGTATGCATACTCAATTACATATTGTTAGTAATAACAAAAATTAAGATAATTTTAAATTGCTTCATAATTTGACGTCAAGTGTCAACAGTACATAGAACGGATCGCAGTCCCTGAAAAGATGGCCTCTTTGGTGAATGTTTTGCTGCGAAAATCCCCAAATTTGGGCCAAACCAAGGCCCTACTAAACAATTTACCGGCCATTTATAATGCGAAGTGAGTGCTTTTCAACAATATAATACAGAATGTGCTTGTGTACTAGTGATAAATTAAATAATTAATTATGTAACAATTTGAGGTTACAGATCTGTATATTTTCATTGCATTTTCATTGTAATTAAACCCTTTTGCAGCCATTGTAATTCTTTTCTTGTTATATTTTAATCAAAAATATTAGGACCATCACAGGTTGTCGCTACTCCAATTGGATAATTAAATCTAGAATAGGTATTCAAATATATTGAAAAAGCTTTAAGTACAGTCAAGTCAGTTACTTTGAACAATTAAGGTAACTTTGATTTGTCCTATTAATAGAATAAATGTGTATTATTTTTATATATTTGCTAGTGTTTACTATGAAAATAGATCTTGACAGCTCTTCAATCCTAGATCTTAAGTTAACCAGGTTTATGGCCTGTGAGTTTTCACAGATTATGATGTTTGCTCAATTTAGAGTAGTTCAATATTACCCGTGTTGATTGTATAACATTACATCTCCAGCAACATTTTTTACTGTATTAAAGAAGGAAAAATTTTTATAAAAATAACATACAGTACTGTTAATATCATTAAAATTTCATTTATAGTTAATTTAATATTGACAAAGAAAGTTCTATTTTAGGTGTAATAATTATTCTTTAAAATAAAAACAATATAAAAACAATATAGAAGACCTTCACCATAACAAAACTACAATAAGATGTTATTTATTTAATTTTTAAGTTAGTTTGATGTTTCGATTATTTTATGGTAACTATTATCAATATATCTATGCAAAAAAGTGCTTTTCTCTATCTATGTTTTTACTTCACATTTTCTATGTAATACATATTACAGCTCCCAGCGCAGTGCTCACAAATGGATGCCAGACGCAGAGTATGTCAAGCAATTCGAGGGTGTTGTCATGTACCCGGATGAGGTGACCTCATTAATGAAACATCCACCTTACAACAGTGAGTATTATTTTGTAGGAACATTAAATAATTCTCTGTTATATAATGACTTTTTGGCTGTAAGAACTGGGCTGGCAATAAGAGTCCGTACGAATGCAACAGCGAGTTTGCAGGCACAAAAATGCTTAATATATCTAGTACATCCATAATTTGATAATGACAATATATAAGTGGTTTGCTCAAAGTAGTCGTTTGTTTAATAAGTGAACATAAGCCTCCCCAAGATAGGCGCTTTTTGCCCATAATTGCCGCCCTGTGCAAGTGTATAAGCGCAACCACAGAATGCTGCTGCCCATCCCCGTCCTGTGCATCTGTGCTGGACTGTTTCTGATGATGATACATGATGGATATGCCATCTGTCGCTTCTGGTACCTTAGCCACCTCTTACGACACCTGGTGCAGTGGGATTAATTATCTATTCTGTCGGTGCCTCACGGCTAATCCCAGAATGCCGTTCGTATATTTAATTACATAACTCTTATCAAAACGCTATTCATTTTACACTTTTCCAGGTGTGATAAGCCCTGGTGAGAAGAATGTCCGTAACATGGTACTCAACTTCGGCCCGCAGCATCCCGCCGCTCACGGAGTGCTGCGTCTTGTTCTGGAGTTGGACGGAGAAGTATGTAGCCGACATTTAAAATAACTATTGCTTTTACTTGTGTAATTAACTATTGCTTTTACTTGTGTAATTAACTATTGCTTTCACTTGTGTAATTAACTACAAAAATTCCGACAATTTCTGACAGTTTTCAAACTCCTCTATGTATAAAAAATAATCTGTAAAACCCTTCCCTACTCCTCTATATATAAAGAAGAATCTGTAAACCCCTTCTTTAATCCATTTATTACTATACTAGTAGCGTCCCGCGGTTTCATTTATTCTTAGCTGTTAATAGTTATATCATGATGTTATATAGCCTATAGCTCGATACATGGACTATTAAACACTGGAAGAATTTTTCCAATCGGACCAGCGGTTTCTGTAATTAGCGCGTTCAAACAAACAAACTCTTCAGCTATATAATATTAGTATAGATTGACAGGCCTGATGGTGCAGATGGTGGTGGTCCGATCTTGTGCGCCAAAGGTCGTGGGTTACATCTGACAGCAAACATTATAACCTTTCTTATTGTTAATATTCATCATACCAGCCATTAAAAGTCCACTGTTGGACATAGGCGTCCCAAAGAAAGGTCGTAGGTTGCCCATAATTGCCGCGCTGGGCAAGCGTGTTGGCAATCGCAGAGCGCAGCTTTCGCGACAGGGAAGCGGCTGCCCATCCCCGCCCTATACATTTGAGCTGACCCTTTGGCATGGATGTACTGCCATCTGTCGGTTCTGGTACCTTAGTCGCCTCTTACGACACCTCACGGCAATTTTTTTTTAGCTTTGGCGGTATTAAACACTGTTTTAATTCCGCAGACAGTCCGCGCTGCAGATCCTCATATCGGTCTACTCCACCGAGGCACGGAGAAGCTGATAGAATATAAGACATACACCCAGGCGCTACCGTACTTCGACCGGCTTGACTACGTTTCTATGATGTGCAACGAACAGTGCTACAGCTTGGCCGTGGAGAAACTCCTCAACATCGATATACCACTGCGGGCGAAGTACATAAGGAGTGAGTTGATCATATCAGCCATTGGATGTCCACTGCTGGACATAGGCCTCACCCAAAATAGGGGCAATTTTGCCTAATTGGTGGGCAAATATCATCATCATCATACCAGCCATTGAAAATCCACTGCTGAAAATAAGCGTTTCCAAGAAAGGAGGTTATGTGTCCATAATTGCCGCGCTGGGCAAGCGTGTTGGCGATTGACACAGCTGCTGCTGCTCATCCACTCCCTGTGCATTTGTTGAGCTTCACTGTTCCGGATGTATATACCGCCATCGGTCGGCTCTGGTACTTTAGTCGCCTCTTACGTCACCTGGTGCAGTGGGAGGTACTATTCTACTCTGCCGGTACCTCATTGCTGGGCAAGCGTATTGGCAATCGCTGATCGCAGCTTCCGATAAGAATGCTGCAGCTCATTGCTGATGGGTATACCGCCATCTTTCGGTGCTGGTCCTTAGTCGCTTCTTACATCTGCTACAGGGGAAGGTACTATTCTAATTTGCTGGTACCTCACGACCTTGTCTTTATAATATTAGTGTAGATATTATTTTGTCTGTCTGTTGTTCCAGCGTTGTTCGCCGAGATCACGCGCATTCTCAACCACATCATGGCGGTGGGCACTCACGCCCTCGACGTGGGTGCGCTTACCCCGTTCTTTTGGCTCTTCGAGGAGAGGGAGAAGATGATGGAGTTTTATGAGAGAGTCAGCGGGGCCAGGATGCACGCCGCGTATATCAGACCCGGTGGCGTTTCGCTGGTAAGTGATTTGGCTTGGATGTTGGAAGAGAGAGGAATGGGAAGGAGAGTAGGGAATGACAGGCCAAGGAATGGGTACTAGGTATTCCAAAAAAGAAAAGGAGGAAAAGTAGCTAATAAATTTATGTGAGAGTCATAAGGTAGGTAGGTAGGTTGTGGTGAAGGGATAAATGGAAATTTGAGAGGGAGAAAAGGGGGAGAGTGCAGGTAGTTTGCCGTGGGCACTAATAGAATGAAGGTGCCTCAGACCTGAAACAGCTCAAATGCTATAGCGCAGAAATGGTAAGCAGCATACCGCAGCAGCAGCGGTTGCTGCCACGCCTGCCCAGCGCGGCAATTATGGGCAAAATGTACCGTGTCTTGGAAAGGCCGATGTCCAGTAGTAAACGACCTGCAGCTGATATGATGATGTTGATGAAGAAGAAATACTAGGAGATAATTGATCCAGAAAGGTTTCATTGGTAGTTTGGATATAGGAAGAGTGAGAAATGGGAGAAGAGAGTTTCCAATGGAAAGGGATGTGGAGATTCGAGAGACTAAAATGACGGGCCTGATGGCGCAGATGGTAGGCGATATCTTGTGCGCCAAGGGTCGTGGGTTTGATTACACAAGTCAACAAAAAAAATATTTTTCTTTGAGTCTGTTATTTAGTAAATATTTTCTGATTATATACATCGAAAAAAAAGCAAAAACTCCATTTATAAAAAATAAAGTTTGCTTTTGTACCTTTACACAATGTAAAACGAATATTATAGTATTTTAGCAGTTTTTTTAGGAGCCGTTGCATATAAGATACAGGAGAGGGGCAGGGGGGGCTGTAGGTGTGAAAGCTTAAAGGCAATTCTTCTACATAATGGAAATATATTTCCATCTCTTCCCCTTGCTCATTCTGTAATGCTAAAAGAAAATTACGAGAGCGTTAAAATGGTGCTTCAAGTTTTAAAATATGAAGAGTACGCCTGGCCAGTGATAGGGGATTTTAAAATAGTTGGATTTCTGATGGGAATGCAAGGCGGGTACACTAAATATCCGTGTTACATTTGCTTATGGGATAGTAGAGCCGATGCACTTCACTACCAGCAGCACTCATGGACACAACGGAGCGAGTTTCAAATAGGACAACATAATGTCAAAAATGAACCAATCGTGAAGCCCGATCATATTTTAATGCCTCCATTGCACATTAAATTAGGTCTGATCAAGCAGTTCGTAAAGGCTCTGCGTCAAGACTCTGAGGCCTTTCAATATTTAAAATCATTTTTCCCGAAATTGTCAGAGGCTAAAATTAAAGCTGGTATTTTCATCGGTCCACAAATAAAGAAAATAATGGCCAGTGAACAATTCCTACAGCTCCTCAGTACGCACGAAAAACAAGCGTGGCTCAGCCTTAAAGCAGTGATTCATGGCTTTCTTGGCAATAGAAAGGCAGAAAATTACACGGAGCTTATTACTGATATGCTTCACAACTTCAAAGTTATGGGTTGCAGAATGTCTTTGAAAGTCCACATGCTACATGCTCATTTGGATAGATTTAAAGACAACTTAGGTGCATATTCAGAAGAGCAAGGGGAACGTTTCCACCAGGATATAATGAACTTCGAAAAGCGTTATCAAGGACAATATAATGAAAATATGATGGGTGACTACATTTGGGGGCTCATACGAAAAAGTCCCAACTTACACAGAAGAAATACCAAATCTGTTCATTTTTAAAGTCTTTTTTGTATTCTTTTTTGTATTTGTGGGTTTATTTATGCCGTCTTGTATAATTAAAGTCAATAAAAATATGTGAATTCAAAACTGTTTTCCTTTTACATATAATTGAAATTAAGAAATAGAGCTTTTTCATAAAAATTAAAATTTCGTTTTAGTAACTACAAAAGCAAACTTTATTAGATAAAATTTTTTTTTTTTTAATTAGTTAGGCATAAGTAAACAAAATCAGAGGTACAGAACTCAGACTCAAAATTCGTGTTGACTTGTGTTATCATCCAGGGCAAATATTTATATGATGATATTTGTGTTTCTTCTGTGTCTGGGTGTTAAATATGTGTATTAAAATAGTGTATTTGTTATGCGTTCGTAACACAAGTGCTTTAACCGACTTGCCTCGGAGTCAGGTCAATGTATGAGACGTTGTGAGAATTCATTGTGAAGAGTTGGTAATGAAGTTTCAAGAGAGAAATGGTGGAGATCAGACGAGGTAGTATTTTCATTTTATTAGACCAGGTCCACAAATAGGCATACTGTCCGCGTGATAGTAAACGTCACTGCAGCCTATCGTATCACAAGGATATCACTCGCGCGATCAACCTTATTACTTGATGATATTATGTCACATTATAATAATAATAAATTCCCACAACATCTCATATATTGACCTGACTTGGAAATAAGTCGCTTAAAGCATTTGTGTTACGGACACCAGACATTAGAAGAATCACAAATATACTGCTTAAATACATAAATTTAACACCCCGACACAGAACAAACACAAATATCATCATACAAATATTTGTTCTGGGTGGGAATCGAACCCACGACCTGTTGGTACACAACATAGGATCACCACCAACAGCGCCATCGGGCCCGTCAAAACATTACAACAATTACCCAGTAATTTGTATTAGTTTAGATATTATATAGATAAATTTGATTGTCTACCTTCTTAGGACATGCCACTGGGCCTGATGGACGACATCTACGAGTTCTCGAGCAAGTTCGCCGAGCGGCTCGACGAGGTGGAAGACGTGCTGACCACCAACAGGATCTGGGTGCAGCGGACCAAGGACATTGGTATCGTCACCGCGCAAGAAGCACTCAACTACGGATTCAGGTACGCCCAGCTCGGGCTGGTGGTGGAAGTCCTTCCGGGCTATTAGGTTGTGTCCTAGAGTCATCATAACAGCCCCTTATCAAGACAGGGGGATGCTGCCCATAATTGCCGCGCTGGGCAGACGTGGTGACATTGCAGAGCGAAACTTCGCGTTCTGCCTATTTCCGTTTCAATTGCATTTAGTCTACGCTGTTTCAGGTGGATATACCGCCATCTGTTGGTTGCGGTATCTCAGAAGGCAGAATATAATAGTACCTCCCCCTGTACCGGGTGTCGAAAGGGGCGTCTGAGGTACCAGAGTCGACATATGGCTGTATATCTATCTAAAATAGTGTAGTATAAATGCACAAGGCGGGGGTGGGCAGCAGCATCCGCGTCGCGAATCTGCGCTTTGCGATTGCCAACACGTTTGCCCATCGCGGCAATTATAGGCAAAGCCCTCATTTCTTGAAGAGACTTATGTCCAGCTGTGGACTTCCAATGGCTGGTGTGATGAAAATAAAAAAAATGTGTGTGTTCTGTACAGCGGCGTGATGTTGCGCGGTTCGGGCATCAAGTGGGACCTACGCAAGTCGCAGCCCTACGACGCGTACCACCTGGTGGATTTTGACGTGCCCATCGGCACCAACGGGGACTGCTACGACAGGTGACCCCCCTTTTTTTAACCGCACCAGCTTTCACGTGCCCAACGGTGCAGATGGTATAGATCCTGTCTTGTGTGAGAAAGGATTGGGAAAGTCTGCTTTTAGTCAATTCGCATTTTAGAATCTTATAGCGCCATCTATTGATTTTTGTTGTATCGATATTGTTTATTGGAAATCTTACGGAAACTGTACGTTTTTTTGGGATGAAAGGTAAGCTATGTCCATTTCCGTATCCCCAACTATATGTATGTAAAATTGATTGGTTTAGTAGATAAATCTTGAAGAGGTAACCAACAAACTAACTTACTTTCTCATTTGTAATATTAGTGCTGTGAGGTACCGGCAGAGTAGAATAGTACCTCTGTACCAGGTTTCGTAGGAGGCGACTAAGGTACCAAAACTGACAGATGGCGGTATATCCATCCAAAACATTGCAGCTTAAATACACAGGGATGGGGAGCAGCATCCCCGTCGCGAAAGCTGCGCCCTGCATTGCAAACACGCTTGCCCAGCGCGGCAATTATTGGCAACATACCCCCTATCTTTGAGAGGCCTATGTCCAGCAGTGGACATTGAATGGCTGGTATGATGATGATCAATATTAGTTGGGATTAGATCAAAATATCCTATCTTATGCGTCAAAGGTCGTGGGTTCGATGCCCACCCTAATATTTACATGATAATATTTGTGTTTGTTCTGTGTCTGGGTGTTAAATATATGTATTTAAGTATCATATTGGTCATTCCTCTGTTGTCTGTCGTCTAACAGAAGTGCTTTAAGCGTCTTATCTCGGAGTAATGTCAATGTGTGTGATGTTTTAATTATTCTTTAGTATTTATTTCATCTGCGGGTTGTATTTCCTATGGATACAGTACTCTTTTAGGGATGAAAGGAATATAAATATAACATATAAAGATATAATTTTAACTGACTTAGTGTAATATCAGATGGCAGTGAATGTTGGGCAGAAGAAGCACGCGAGTAGAATAAATGCTGTTGGAATGAGAGCACTTCAAAGTATGTATGGTGGGAGTTTGAGGGATAGAATAAAGAATAGCGTGATAAGAGGTCGTTGTGGTGTAAAAGGTGATGTTGTGACAACAATAGAGAAAGGAATGTTAAGATGGTTTGGACATGTAGAAAGGATGGATGAAAGTAGAATGACTGCACAAATATATAGAGCGGAAGTGAATGGAAGAGTTGGTATATAACGACCGAAGCGAACATATCTTAACCAGGTAGAAGAGGTATTAAAGAAGGGCCAGGGCAGAAGCACCAAGAATAAACGAGACGTATGCCGAGATTGTATCAAGTGGAGATCCAGGACTCCGGCGTGATGTATGTATGTATGTAAGTAAAAAATAACGATTCTTTCGTCCAGGTACCTGTGCCGCGTGGAGGAGATGCGAGAGTCTCTTCGCATCATCGACCAGTGCCTCAACCAGATGCCGCCCGGGGAGATCAAGACGGACGACGCTAAGCTGACGCCGCCCTCCAGGGAGGAGATGAAGGTCAGCACTCCTTTTTAATAATAAAATAAATAATTCCCACAACACTTTATACGTAGAACTGGTTCCGTGATAAGTCGCTGAAGCACTTGTGTTGCATCAGACAACAGTGGAATTACAGAGATACTACTTGAACTTATATATTTAACATCCAGACCTAGAAAAAACATAAATAACATCATATAAATACTGGTCCTGGGGATGGGTGGGGATCTAACCCACGACCTTTGGCGCACAAGATAGGATCGATACCATCTACGCCATCAAGCTCTTCAAATAACCTGACTTTGCCTCTTTCCCCGCAGACATCGATGGAGGCCCTGATCCACCACTTCAAGCTGTTCACGCAGGGCTACCAAGTGCCACCCGGCGCTACCTACACCGCAGTGGAGGCGCCCAAGGGCGAGTTCGGAGTCTACCTTGTGTCGGACGGTGGCTCCAAACCTTACAGGTAGGCTCTAGTGTTCAGAAACCAGAACTATGCGGTATTTCTTCTTTGATATTGTTGATGATACACACATGTTGAAGACGTACTAATGGCTAGGTTATGTGCCGTGGGGTACCGGCAGAGTAGAATAGTACCTCTCTGGTGTTGTAAGAGGCGACTGAGGTACCGGAACCGACAGATGGCGGTATGTTTCGGCGAATAGATAACAGGTTTGTTGGTGTCCGCAGATGCAAGATCAAGGCGCCCGGCTTCGCCCACCTCGCGGCACTGGAGAAGGTCGGCAAGAACTCCATGCTGGCCGACATCGTCGCCATCATCGGCACCCTCGACGTCGTGTTCGGCGAGATCGACCGATGAACCGGTTCTAAATACCGGTACTTACCGGTTCTAAGTACCGGTAATTACCGGTTCGCGGAACCGGTAACTGTTACCGGTACTTGAAACTTGTTTTAGTACCGGTAGTGGTTATTGAGTTCATGGTTACCGGTTCCGGCTTGGACGTGATCTCGGTGGTTTTATCAATCAAATAAATGTAGGATTATTTGTTATTTAAATCTTTTTTATTTATCCTATTATTTCCTGACTTTTTTAAAACTAGAATTCTCTCATCTATAGAAGATAATTCTGTATATTATTACACGCGACTTTGATTGAAAAATGGTAATTATTACTATTTTTTTTTAATTAAAATTTTATTTATTCATTCCGAGATCACACAAGTCTACCGTTTCTAGTTCTAAGAGACATAAATAAATAGCTTATGTACATTTAATTGTAATATATTATTTATGTAGTCAGACTTGGTTTTTATCGATTTTTTTTTACTTTCCCCTACCTTTTACCTCAAAAGTAATTCCGATATGACATCTATCAAATAAATAATGTAGTTTAAAAGAGATGAATAAATTATATTGAAGCAACGTAATTTTATTTATTGTAGAAACTAAGTTTTTTCTTTTTATTAGAATTAGTATACAGTCCGCGTGATAGTAAGCGTCTACGCAGTCTATAGACGCTCGTAATATCACTAGCGACCAATCTTGTGATTAGAAGGTATTATGTCACATTACCCAGTAATTTCGCTGTCTCTCTCGCCCTTCAAACCGAACACAGTAATACAAACACTGCTGTTGGCGGTAGAATTAGGTTAGAGTAAGGTACCAATGCAGACGACCTTTGTATGGAGTCTACCTCATGTGAAGTTGTAAAAGGAATTATGTTATCAGTGTTTGAGGCGGTGTCTGTATAATATAGTTTTTCAGAATTTTTATTTTTTTTATTTAACTTTATTGCACAAAATGTTACAAAATGTACAAATGGCGGACTTAATGCCAGATGGCATTATCTCCCAGTCAACCATTACACAAAACTGAAATATATATATATATATAGTGGTGCAGGCAATATATATACAATATAAATAAACGTGGCATACATATTTGTATAAATAAATGCATATGATATAAGATTTAGTGACAAACAAACACATAATAATAATAAACTCCCACAATATCTGACATCTCATACATTGTCTTGATTCCGTGGTACGTCGCTTAAAGCATTTGTGTTACGGACGCCAGACAACAGAAGCATCACAAATATAATGCCCAAATTCATATATTTAACACCGAGACACAGAACAAACACAAATAGATCCCAATCTACTAAGAAATATGTTTATTTACTAACTCAAATATACTTTATTCAAGTAGTTAATAATTATATCGAGCCCTTACCGCCAAATTACAATTACCTGACGGGCCCGATGGCGCAGATGGTAGTGATCCTGTCTTGTGGACCAGGGGTCGTGGGTTCGATTTCCCACTCAGAGCAAATATTTATATGATGATATTTGTGTTTGCTCTGTGTACGGGTGTAAAATATATGTATTTAAGTAGTATATTTGTGATTCCTCTGTTGTCTGGCATTCGTAACACAAGTGCTTTAAGCGACTTACCACGGAGTCAGGTCAATGTATGAGATGTTGTGGGAATTTATATTATTTATTATTATTAATTATCGTGAGCGACACTTTTGTTGAAAATGCTTTTTTTATTGTAACTTGTATTTAAAGCCGTAACGGACATATCCCAGTCGACGTTTCCCTCCAAAAAAAAACCGTTATAAAGTTATAGCAATTGCTAAAATTTAATTGCTCAATAATATTTATAAAAATCCTTCTCCTGTAAAATTTGCGTAAGACGGCGGTAAA
The DNA here is from genome assembly GCA_020976665.1 of Heortia vitessoides. NCBI lineage: Eukaryota > Metazoa > Arthropoda > Insecta > Lepidoptera > Crambidae > Heortia > Heortia vitessoides. Next base: position 1,811,879 of record JACJUM010003053.1, read on the forward strand.
GGCTCGATATTTCCAAGAGGGAAGTAATAAAATATATATCTTTTATAAAACAGGCAAACCCCGAACCAAGCCTTGAAGGTATTAAGTCAATCTTAAACTAGTCTACCGGCATCAGACGTAAACGTACGAAGGAACCTACAAGATAAACTGGTGGTGTTGAATGTTCCTCTAACACCTACTTTCAGCAACCTATGATAATATATACAATAATTTTAATTATTAATATATAAAATAAAAATTAAGAGGTGTCGTAAGAGGCGACTAAGGTACCAGAACCGACAGATGGCGGTATATCTATCCATCTATAGTGTAGCTAAAATGCACAAGGCGGGGATGGGATCTCCGTAACGAAAGCTGCGCTCTGCGATTGCCAACACGCTTGCCCAGCGCGTCAATTATGGACAAAAAACTTTTCTTGGAGAGGCCATGCCCAGCAGTGAACTTTCAAAGGCTGGTAAGATGATGATGATTGTGTGTTTTAATTGAAAGCCACAGGGATGGAGGAAAGGGTAAGAAGTAAGTAAAATAAAACCATTAAAATTAAAATTTTTTTAATCGCAGTTCATGTACACGCATCACTATATCTAAATATATAAACAAATTCTTAGTACTACTATCGGTTAAAATTCACATAAATATAATATGTCAGATAACCTAACTAGATCAGGTAACCTAACTTATACATGTCTTAATTTATATGAGAGAAGATAATATTTACTAAAAACAAATGATCTTGTGCCAACTGTACCGAAACGTTAGTGCACATATTGAATGACCTAAGCAGCCTAAACGAAACACTAGAAAAACATTGACTTCCTGTTCCGGGTAGCACAATTGTGGTGCAGTCCCCCGGAAAGGGAACAATGACAGGCTCGAATCCCTAAAACCATAGACAAGTTCAATTGTTTATAGTAAAACCTACCTCTACACATTTTGGATTGAAACTAAGCCGATATGGTATATTTATATGAAAGAAAATCCGATTTCCTATAGAAAATAGAGATGAGATATAATACAGACCAATGACGTCACACGTGTGTACGCAGAACGTTAAACTACGGTTCCTCAAAAAACGTTGACATAAAATATTTTTACAAACAACGTTTGAAAATCTACTAATTTAACAAACTTAAATATCCCAAACATTAATTTGCTAAACGAAAACAGCACAGATCAATGCCGTCACACGTGTGTAGCATTTTCTACAGTCCGTATGTGTGTATACGACTTGCAGTAATATGTATAATGGTTGAATGAACTGAATAGTTTTATGTATCACTCTCTTAAGTACAGAGTAACTTAGTTCAGGAACTCAGTTCTCACAACGCCTCATACATTGACCTGACTCCAAGTGGCTTAGAGCACATCAGGGTCATCAGGTAACATACGAGACACAAATATATTTAAATGTGTTATTAACACCCGAACACAGAACAAACACAAATGTCAAAATATAATGTTTGTCCTGGATTGGGATCGAACCTAAGACAGGCATATAAGATAGCAAGCATTTGTATCATCGCGACAGTTAATAAGAGTAAAGAATATGAATTGATATTTATCGCGTTCAAAATAAGATAGTTGCAGTTGAAACGAGTGACGGGAGTTGATATTTTTCTCTATCTCGCTCTAGTGATATCCTGCTATATTACGATCGTGTATATGCATAAAAACGCAAACAACTGAGGACGACCGTATCTTAACCAAGCATTGAAAAAGGACCAGGTCAGAAGTATCAAGAATGATCGAGCGTGTATGAATGGACTAATGCGAGTAAGGGAAGCGAAAGAGGTATGCCAAGATCATAACAAGTGGAGATCCATAGTCTCTGATAGTGCCCCGATGGGACATAGGCATGATGTATGTATAGTGAAGCAAAACTAAAAAACTGATCTAAAAGAGTGACATATATCTTGTTGTCACATAGAACTGTATCACCAGAAAGAGTGGTGCGTATGACCTTGTAGTGAACTTCGCACTGCCCATATTGGTAAAGTGGGTAGGGTTTACTTGACCCGCTTCTGCTGGCGCTGCCGATAGATATCGTTGACAGGCGGAGCAACACCCAGCTCGTCGTCGTCAGAGTCCTCGCCGAGCTTGCGCCGACGACTCTGGGGGGTGGAGGGGGGATACATTTAATACAAGTTTAAAATCGTTAGTTTGATAGAATTCGATATTACTACTACTTCTGGTCATCAACATCCCCAAGAAACGAGGGAATTTTACCCATAATTGCCGCGCTGGGCAAGCCTGTCAGCAATCGCAGAGCGCAGCTTTCGCGACGGGGATGCTGCTACACATCCCTGGACATACCGCCACCTGTCTGGTACCTCAGTTGCTTTTCACTACACCTGGTACAGGGAGAGGTACTATTCTACTCTGCCGGTACCTCACGGCACTATGTATTATCATATATTATTATCACACATATGCATAATGCAGCTCAAATGCACAGCGGCATATCATCGCTTACCCAGCGCGGCAATTATGGGCAAACTCCCCCTATCTTGGGAGGGCCTATGCCCAGCAGTGGACTTTTTAATGAATTATACATACCTTATTAGCAACTGTAGTAATTCCATCATCGTCCACGATCCAGTGGACTGACCGGGCGAGGTCGAACAGCTTTGTGTCGCATCCGTTCTCTTGGGTCGGCGCCGGCGCTGGAAACATAAACCATTTATTAAAAAACATTACACAAAACAGGAACGGACCGAGATATGAGCCTTGTGGAACTCCTGAACTTAGAGACATTTTAAGTAATAACACCGATAACAAACAGCTATCTGCGTTAGTTAGGTTAGGAGGAATCAGCGTGTAATCGCCGAGCTGGGCAGGCGTGTTAGCAATCGCAGAGCGCAATTGTCGCGACGAGGACGTTGCTACCCATTCCCGCTCAGTGTATATGAGCAGGGATGGTACAGGGAGAGGTACTATTCTTCAGCCGGTACCTCACAGCTTAAAATAGATATTGGGACTATATATTGAGATACATTCATTTTCAAAAAAAAACAGGCGGTTCTGATTTTAATTCTTCTTTAAAAAATACGATACCAAAATGATTTCAATCATTTGTACATGTTACTGGCCGGTTTTTAAAATGCCGTGGTGTTTAAAACAGTACGTTCTAAATTCAAATTTTCATTTGATGCTCGTTTTTACAGAAAACCGGTTTTTATCCTACATTTTTGGTGCGAAGTTCCAAAAGATAATATCATTCATAACTTTTAGTAAATTTTTATGAATATATTTCATGTTCTTAATTGTCAAAGCTTAATTTATTGCTGTTTAGCTGTCTCAATAATGTTAGAGAATGTGGTGAAAGCTACCAAAATTATTGCGCTGCTCGAAGAGGGTTGCAGCCAATGCTTCGTGGCTCAGAGGCTAAGTGGGAGTCGCTCAACGGTTCAAAGGACCTGGCAGCGGTATCAAGACACCGGTTCCGTCGAGAGAAGGCCTGGTTCTGGAAGAAAACCATGTACCCAACCACGAGATGATCGTTTTCTTGTGAGTCGCGCATTGAGAAATCGCAAGTCTTCGTATGCGGACCTCAAGAACAACCTCGAAGAAGTAAGAAATGTGCTTATTAGTCTATGGACGGTCAGGAGGAGGCTTCTCGCGGCCAATATACGCAGTCATCGAAAACGGCTTACTGACTGGGCATCGATACATAACGGAAGTTCTAATTCCTCATGCACAACCCGCATTGGCCGCTTTAGACGAAGACTCAATTTTTATGGACGACAACGCTCGCGCCCGCCGGTCTGGCGATGTGAAAGCGTAGGTGCAAGAGGTCGGCATTCGTCGTTTGGATTGGCCAGCTCGAAGTCCCGACCTCAATCCTATAGAGCATGTCTGGGACGTTGTAAAACGACGCGTGAGATCAGTACAACCGGCACCGCAGACCATCAAAGAGCTGAAGAATGTGATTACCGCGGAGTGGGAACGTATTCCGCAAGCAAGTATCCGGGATATCCTCGCTAGCATACCCAGACGAATTCAAGCTGTGATTTCAGCTAGAGAGTACACCCGATACTAAATATTTAGCTGCTTTTACTATATTAAAGAGAAACAAACAAAAATCTTAGTTAACTTTTACTTCACGAGCATATGCACTACTAGCGAACATACACCACTAGTGAACTTTAGCATTAAAACCCATAAATTTTATCAAAAATTTACAATAGTACTAACGAAAACGATTATTTGCTTATTAATTTACAAATAAATTGTGAAAGTAATGCTATATTTATACCCATAATTATCAAACAAACCAATAGTAACATTTGAAATGGTTCATTGCTTAGGTGCCCGTTTTTTTTGAAAATTAGCGTATATACTATACTATCTCTCAAGTTTTATCAATCAGCATGCACTCAGTTCAGAAATGAATTCATTCCGAACAAACAAAGCGACACAATTTTTTACATATACACATTGTAGAAATACTATCCCTATTAATGTTATAAATGCGAAAGTAACTCTGTCTGTCTGTCTGTTACGCTTTTCTGCTTTTGCATTTGCATTTTGCTTTTTTGCATTTGGCACAGACAATCTTTAGACCTTGAGAAAGGACGTAGGCTATTTTTTAATTCGAAGTAAGGGGTCGAAAGAGGGGATGAAAAGTTGTATGGAAGTATCGCTATTTTTAGAGCTAGAAACTTGCAACTAATTTTTCATTTTCAGACCATTGATTCGATATAAATAAACATGACATTTAAAGTTTTTATAAGTAGAGGTATATAGGATGGTGATGGGTTTATATAAGATGAAGTCGCGGGCACAGCTAGTGGCACATAAAGCTTAAATATAAAAAAGGAGTGGCGAACCCCCCCCCCCCCACAGTGGCAAAACTCCGGTGGTCCGGCAGCGAGATCCGATTGAAAAGGTGTATGAGCCGGTCGACGCTGACGAAGGGCCCGCGGTAGCTGGAGGGCGGCGGCATCAGCGTGCACAGGTGCGCGGCGGCCGGCGGCATCGGGAACGTGCCGCCTGCACACGCGGGACACACTCGTGTTACACTTTATATCATCATCATCGTTATTATCACTATCATCATTATCACTATCATCATCACATTTACTATTATCATCATAGCAGGTGTAATACGTCCAAGACAAGAAAGGAGGAATTTGTTGGCCATCGCAAAGCGCAGCTTTCGCGACGGGGATGCTGCTGCCCATCCCTACGCGCTGTTGCAACAACTCATCTCATATTATATTATATATATATATATATATATATATATAGATGATATGTAGATGATGATGGTAGTGATCCTGTCTTGTGCACCAAAGGTCGTGCGTTTGATCCCCACCCGGAACAAATATATGATCATATTTGTATTTGTTCCGTGTCCGAGTGTTGAATATATATAATTAAGTATTTATCTTGAATTGTGCAAATACAATAAAATAAATATGTCAAGACAGTATATAGTAAAGTATATAGAAAATGTATAAGTACTTCATATCTTGTGTACATATGTTGTATTGTCGGATTGTATTAAATCATATGATACGTTACCAGATATGGGGTGTTCTCCGGGCAGAGGGTTGATCTTGGGCTTGTATGGAATCATCTGGCTCGTGTCTGGGCGAGCGATGTCCTTGTTGGGGTCGTTGTCCCTGAGAACCATTATAATGCATAAACAAACAACACAATGATTAACGGTCTATTCAGTGATGGTAGTCAATCTATATTGAGCAACAAGGGTCGTGGGTTCGATTCCCACTCAGGGCAAATATTTATTTGATTGATTCATGAGTTTTAATGTATAGCCTTTATACTGTTTATTCTAATAACTTTAAAAACAGCAAAGTTTCATACAAACTTTGCACCCCTGTTTTACCCCCTTAGGGGGTGAATTTTCAAAAATCCTTTTTCAGTGCTCCCCTACATAATAAAGGAGGGGATTCTTTGCAAAATTTTAAGTTACAAACCCTTACAGTTTCGGCCCTGCGTTGATATGTCAGTCAATTTCTCCGTTTATATATTTTTGCACATTATTCCCGCGCTAGGATGCTTGATGGCTCCTGCCCATCCCCACTCTAGTATTTTTATATTAAACTAGGTCTACAAACAATCATACCTTCCGCGTGATAGTAAGCGTCACCGCAGCCTATACACGCTCGTAACATCACAAGGATATCACTAGCGACCAACCTGGTGACTTGAAGATATGTCACATTACCCAGTAATTTCAATGCCTCTATCACCCTTCAAACCAGAACACAGCAATGCGAACACTGCTATTTGGCGGTAGAAATAGGTGACAATGAGGTACTAAAGCAGACGACCTTTTATATTAGATCCACCTCAAGTAAATTGCATATGCATTCAATAAGATCAAAGATAACCACAAAAGCCTATAGACAATACATTTTTACTTCCACCACGACCTGGAACCGAAGGTCGTCTGCATCAAAACCTTACTACCATTGTTCGCATTACTGTCGTCGACAAACCTGGTCACATCGGAGAAAAAAAAAAGAAAAATATATATATATAATGGGGGTTGCAAATGATGTCCTTACTTGTGCCCCAGTATGACAGCGGCCAGCTCAGGCGAGATGCCAGCCAACGGGCCTCCAAGCGCCCACGACTTGTTCGACATGGACGCCACCTGCGTGAAATTCATGCCTTTTATACCTTCATCGTGGGGTACCGGCTGAGTAGAATAGTACCTCCATATCCAGCAGTGAGCGTTCAAAGGCTGACGATGATGATGATATCATCATATCAGCCATAAAAAGGCAATGATAGAGCACAACTTCACGGCGAAGACGCTGCTTTGCATCCCTGCCCTGTAGTATTAAGGTTTTGCTGTTTCGGATATACCGTCATGTATCGGTTCCGGTATCCTAATCGCCTCTAACGATACCTGGTACAGGGGTGGGTACTTTTCTACTCAGCCGGTACTACACGGCTCGTCGATATGTTAACTGATGTTATACAAAGAAAAGCTTTCCTTCCAGTCTGCACCTCAAACACTAAGCAGATTTGCGGATGAAACTAGGCAGGCGTTTGGCGCAAACAACAGTTAACTTTATATTTAGAGAAATCTTCATTAATTGTAGCCTACGAGTTGTTCTTATGTATAAGTTATGTAATAGTAAAGTTTCAACAAAATCCATTCAGTAGTTTTTGCGTGAAAGAGCAACAAACATACATCGACACATTATCACAAACTTTCGCGTTAATAAATGTGGTAAGGAGTTTATCATGAGAATATGGCGAATACAAATTGAGATATAAACTACACTATCTCTCAAGTTGGATCAAACTGTACTGTTAAGTAGATTCCTGACAAACACCTAAACACGTGGTTTTTATATATTAATACTAGCTGCCCCAGAAAACGTTCTGCCGTATAAATTGTGTAAAATTATTAAATTTCTAAAAAAAATAGGGGTTGGTGATACAAGTGTGAAAATTTAGGGTTGCATATATTTTTAAATGCAACATGATAAAAAAAATGACCATTAAATTAAAAAAAATGTTAGGTTTGGATAACCATTATCACTTAGTGTCATAAAAAATAGATAGTAGCCGATTCTCAGACCTAGAAAATATGCATGAACAATTTTATAAGAATCGATCAAGCCGTTTCGGAGGAGTATGATAACGAATACTGATTCGGACGACCTCCAGTTACTTCACTTTGACGCCATAAAAGCGGTACTATAGTTTTGGATATCTCACCTCTGTGTACCCAATGGACTTGAGTTCCGCGATGCTGCAGGGGTACAGGTCGAGGAACTTGTACCGGTCTACCAGCTGCGCCGTCTCCTTGCCTTCGAACTCTTTGATCTATTAACAGACAGCGATGTTAATGTACCTTCATCAGCGAGGTAGACTACTTACTAAGATCGCCTCCCTCAATATATCTTATTTATTTATATATTTTTCTGTCTACCCGCAAGACGGACAGACGATCTGACTAAAACCGCAGGATCGCGCTGGACACAGGCCGCATACAACCGGTCCTATTGGAGATCACTTGGGGAGGTCTACGTCCAGCAGTGGACGTCTTATGGCTGATATAATGATGATGATTTATTTATTGATCTTTATTGCACAAAATATGGCAAATGGCGGACTTAATGAGAGGTGGCATTATCTTCCTGTCAACCATAAGATGAAATAGAGAGAAAACATATACATATATAGTAGTGTAGACAATATATATACAAAATAGATAAACATTCTATACATCTTTGTATAAATAAACGCAATAAATACATATGATATAAAAAAATAATATTACAAGATATACTTTGATAACAAAAATAACTTACATCAGAAATATTAAAAAATTTCAACGTCTACACGCAAGAATGTTACAAATCGTCGCATAAGTTCTAACACCGCGTATGTCAAAGTCGCCAACTTAACCCATACATACCCGCCGAGCCTAAACGAGGACACTTTTCAAAGTACTCACATTTTTGACATGCATTTTTCAATTGGTTTCTATTTTTTGTTTTTGTATTTATTTATTGAGACCACAAACAAGTTTACAATACTAACTTAATCTAAAACTGGCGACTAATATCATATAAATCATTGTAAAACCAACTTAGCTGGTCAAATATTACATTTAGAATATTACATATGGCAATACCTGTGTAATACAGTTGTGCAATAATGTAAAAAAAATAATTAAAAACAAGAAAACATCTATTGTGGGTGTTCAGTTAGTAATAGCGCTTATTCGTGTTTCTAGGCGATAATAACTGTTAAACCCGTTGACGGGCCCGATGGCGCAGATGGTAGTGATCCTGTCTTATGCACCAGGGGTCGTGGGTTCGATTCCCACCCAGAGCAAATATTTATATGATGATATTTGTGTTTGCTCTGTGTATGGGTGTAAAATATATGTATTTAAGTAGTATATTTGTGATTCCTCTGTTGTGTGGCGTCCGTAACACAAGTGCTTTAAGCGACTTACCACGGAGTCAGGTCAATGTATGAGATGTTGTGGGAATTTATTAAAAAAAAAAAAATTAAAAAACATATATTTAGTTTTTCTGAAGCTGATTTAAACATCGGTGATATTTGAGGACCGCATTTTTTTAAATAAAAATTTAAAAAAAAAATTTTTTGTTGTGTTTTTCTAATAATTGTATTCGTTTCTAATAATTAATAAAGAAATTCCATTTTTTCTACGGCTGTATTTTATTTGGGTCTATATGGGTTAATAGTTAAGCTCAATGATAGCACGATATTACATTTCTAATGCTGCAGTAAACGTTTTATACCGTGTATTGATTAAAAGAAATCTATTTTGCACCAACTAAATGCACAAGCAATTAGTTTTAAAATGATTTTATGATACGTGAGCAATGTTTTCCCAATTGTACAAAGTGTCAACATTTTGACTTACGCTGTGTTAGAACTTAAACGACGATATGACCTATCCATAACTCCTTTTAATTTCGTGCTTTTCAAAGTCATTCTGTATATCACAATTGGTTTTCCAACCGTCGCAATACATGAAAATCCGGGTTCAAGTCTTACTTGGTACAATTATATTTAACAAAAACTATATTGGAAAATACAGCTCTTTAATCATCTATATCACCATCATATAAAAAATTACAAAACGCAAGATTCTATAAAAAAAATATAAAGTAAAACAATTGATGATGAACCTTGTATTAAAAAAAACATTCAGGATTAAGACAGTACCTTTTCGAGACACGACTGCCTCCTCTTCTCGACCTTGACGATAGAGACCAGGTCGCCGATGTTAGACTCGAACTCCAGGAACCTGTTCCAGATGTCCACGGAGCTCTCAGGCTTGAGGCTGCCTGACGACAGCACGCGCTCGAAGAGGACGCGGGTGTTGTTATCCTCTAAAAATAAATAATTGGACCACCATTAACCGTAAGTAGTGGTCGGACAGCAAATTCGACCATAACTCGAGTGGTCGTCGTTAGGGACCTCGTTGTTTGCGAGGCTCTCCGAAATGAATTTGCGTGCAGTGTTTGTGATTGTGGAGTGGCAGTGACTAAACGAGGTATAAGAAGATAGAGAAACAGAAGAAACTAAATTAAAAATATCTCAGTAATAGTAATTATAAAGAAAGTAAGTATTGGTCGGGCAGTGGTCGAAATTCCATTATATCTCGTTATTTTTTAAATTCGACCATTATTTCATTTATCGTTATAGTCGTCAGACTAAAGAGAACATAAACACTAAAGCCAATAAATGTTTACTATATAAACTAGTACTGCCCGCGGATTTGCCCGCGTTCTTTGATAAAATACAAAATTACTGAACTTCTCCCATAATTGCCGCGCTGGGCAAGCGTGTTAGCAATAGCATAGCGCAGCTTCGCAACAGGGAAAGCCTCGCTAATATCTATACCGCCATCTGTTGGTATGAGGTACTATTCTACTCAGCAGGTACCCCACGGCTGAAAGCGAAACCTCTGTACCTTATTTCAGGACATTTCAAAAACCGAGGCACGTGAAAATTGAGAATTGAAGTTAACGTATGAAGTGCACAGAGCTGTTTTTTTTTAACTACACTGTTTCGGATAGATATACCGCCACTTGTCAGTTCGGGTACCTCAGTCGCCTCTTACGACACCTGTTGCAATGGAAGGTACTACTCTACTCTACCGGTAGCCCACGGCAGAGGTAAATATAATACTTAAACACATGTTTGACACCAAGACACAGAATAAACACGACAAATGTTTATGAGTAGTGATCCTTGCAGTACAAGATAGGATCACTGCTATCTCCCGTCACTCACCGTTGAGATGCGACAGGTAGTCGATATAGCACAACACGTATTCTGGGATGTGTGAGAACTTCTTGAGGCCCAACTCGAAGATCCTGAACGCAATGTTCTTGTCTTTGGAGCAGTAATACTCCATCAGGGCGGCTGCCACAAAAACGTGGTATCGGGACCTGGGGATGACAAACATTCATATACCGTCGGTCCAATAGCAAATTATGTTTGAAGATCTTTACTATCTTGCGAAATTACATTTCATTATACAATGAGATATCATTGTTCTAATAAAAATATACAATAGGCTTGTTTCCAATTTGGAAAATCCGACGGATATTAGTTTCTATCGATTAATCATACGCGAAAAACACAAATAATTTTTATTTATTAAAAGAATTAAAGATTATTTATACTTTTACATTTTGAACTCACTAAAATTAGTCATTCGGTCACGTGATGTTGAACACCAATCACCTTACAAAACATTGTCTTTGACATCTGGCATACGTATTAAATCTGAGGAATTAAACTGAATTTGCATTTCTTCAAGTTTCTCAGAAAACCTAAAAATATAGTACAAATAGGTGGATTTTCTTGGAAATGTTATCGTTTCAGCATCAATCTGATACTAGACGAACTTAATAGCAAGTTTCTGAAATTTAGTCAACTAGCCTATTAGCTGACACTCGACTCCAAACAGAATTTTAACTTACTTTTAAATATATTTGTATTTTCACACTCTTTTATGGTATTAGGTAGCTTATTGAATGGCTCATCCAAACAGCACAGTCTTTTATCCACAGTGAGTTCTAGGTGCTGATAGTTGCACTTTATTCCTAGTTCGGAGATATGCAAATCTAATTGCCGCGCTGGGCACGCGTGTTGACTATAGCAGAGCGCAGCTTGGGCGGAGATGGGCAGCAGCACATGGTGGATGCTGCCCATCCCCGCCCGGTTCATTGTAGCTACACTGTTACGGATCGATGTTCCTTCATGTGTCGGTTCTGGTGCCTTACGTCGCCTCTTACGACACCTGATATAGGGGGGGGGGGGTACTATTCTAATATTCCGGTACCTCACAGCTTCACAACACAACACATATTATAAGGAATTATGACAACGACAAGTAATGCACCTTCGCCACCTTCTTGAATGAAGCCAGATGCTGCGCGCGTCTGACCTATCACGGAGTCAGGTCAATGTATGAGACAATGTGATTTTTTTTTGTTTATTTTTAATTCCCACAACATTGATTGGCCTGACTCCATGGTAAGTCGCTTGAAGCACGCGTGTTACGGACGCCAGACAACAGAAGAAACACAAATATACTACTTAAATATATATACATACATACATCACGCCTGTGTCCCACCGGGGTAGGCAGAGACTATAGATCTCCACTTGTTACAATCTCGGCATGCCTCTCTCGCTTCCCTTACTCGCATTAGTCCTTTCATACACGCTCGATTATTCTTGGTACTTCTGACCTGACCCTTCTTTAATACCTCTTCTACCTGGTTAAGATATGTCCGCCTCGGTCGTCCTATACCAACTCTTTCATTCACTTCCGCTCTATATATTTGCGCAGTCACTCTACTTTCATTTATCCTTTCTACATGTCCAAACCATCTCAACATTCCTTTCTCTATTGTTGTCACAACATCATCTTTTACACAACATCGCTCTCTTATCACACTATTCTTTAATCTATCTCTAAATACATATATTTAACACCCAAACACAGAACAAACACAAAAATAATCAGAATTCTATGAAATCCATCTGATCCATGCCATCGGGACCGTCAGATATGCTAGATATAATTGAATATTACAAAAGAAACACGTTGCTCGAGCCACAAGCCGGTACACACCTGGGATCCTCCCTGGCCCGCTTGAAGACAGTGCGCGCGGACTTGATCCCCTCGGCGCGACGTGCGAACTTCATGTACTGCACATAGGCGAGCGTGGGTTCGATGTCCTCCATGTCCAGGTAGCGGGTGTACACCTGGTGAACCTGATGGGGGCATCCGGGGACATTTGTAATGTGACAAGATGTCGTTTTTTTTTCGGACTAACCTATTGCTGGACTAGTCAGACGTCAGACGAGGTCCAGCGCCACCGAAAAAAGAGAGCGAGGCCTCTCATAAATGAGAGGTCCGATGCCGCAAGGCTCGCGGCTTTTTTATTATACCATATCGACAACCAAGCATACAGTCCGAGTGATAGTAAACGTCACCGCAGCCTAAACAGGCTCGTAATATCATAAGGATATCACTAGCGCGACACCAACCCTGTGACTTGAGGATATTATGCCACATTTCCCAGTAATTTCACAGCCTCTCTCACCCTTCAAACCGGAACACAGCAATGCGAACACTGCTATTTGGCGGTAGAAATAGGTGTAAGTGCGGTACCCAAGCGGACGATCTTTGTCATTATCATCATTATACCAGCCATTGGAAGTACACTACTAGGCACAGGCCTTCTTAAGAAAGCGTAAAATATTGCCTATAATTATCAATCGCAAAGTGCAACTTTCGCGACGGGGGTGCTGCTGCCCATCCCCACCCTGTGCATTAAGTTGCACTGCTTTGGGTGGATATACCGCCATCTGTCGGTTCAGGTACTATAACCGCCTCTTATGACACCTGGTACTCTACTCTGCCGATATGAGATCCTAATATATGGGATCCATCGATACACCTTTTTTATCAGGCCATTCCGACAAACAGGCATACAGTCCGGGTGATAGTAAGCGTCACTGCAGCCTATAGACGCTCGTAATAGAAATAACGCGTAGCCAACCTTGTGACTTAAGGATATTACGCCACATTACCCAGTAAATTTACTGCCTCTCTCACCCTTCAAACAAGAACACAGCAATGCGAACACTGCTATTGGGCGGTAGAAGTAGGTGAGAGTGAGGTACCAATGCAGACGACCTCTTATACGGGGTCTACCTTATACTTGTGACTTGAAGATATTATGTCACATTACCAAGTAATTTCACTGCATCTCTCACACTTCAAACCGGAACACAGCAATGCGAACACTGCAGTTTAATGGTAGAGATATGTGAGAGTGAAGTACCAATGCTGGTGACCTTTGGTCTGAGGTCTACCTCATGAGTTCTCACCTTGTTGTAGTGCAGCCGGCTCTCCTCGTAGTCGGCGTGGGCGAAGTGCAGCAGAGTGGAGTGTTTGAGAGGACCGCTCGTAGCGCGCTCGTACACCGCCGCCGCCTCGTCGGAGAACAATCGCGCCGCGTTCGAATCCTGCACAATTCATATATATATATATACTCGTATAGATTAGCTGTCCTGGCAAACGTCGTTCTGACAATTAAAGTATATAAAACTAGCTGTGCCCGCGACTTCGTCCGCGTGGAATAGTTTTTTTGGGTATCATGCCTCTTTACCTTAACTTATATAAACTTTAAATGTCATGTTTATTTATATCGAGTCAATGCCCTGAAAAACCTTTACTTCGAATTAAAAAATAGCTTATATCCTTAATCAGGGTTTAATGATTGTCTGTGCCAAATTTCATCAAAATCGGTTGAGAGGTTTACCTGGGAAAGCGTAACAGACAGACAGAGTTACTTGCAATTATAATATTAGTAGGGATTACTAAAATGACCGGAAAAATAGGGGTTGGTGCTAGAACGGTGAAAATTTAGGGTATGTATTTTTAATGCCACATTATAATTTATATTATATATAAAAAATGTGCAGAAAACAAAAATGAAATGTTAGGGTTGGTAACTCTTACCACTTAGTGGCATGAAAAATAAATAGTAGCCGATTCTCAAACCTACAGAATATACATATAGAATTTCATAAGAATAGGTCAAGCCGTTGCGGTGGAGTGCGGCAACTATGTGACACTAGAATTTTATATATTAGATTTGGCGGGCCCGTTGGCGCAGACGGCAGTGATGCTATCTTGTGCGCCAAAGGTCGTGAGTTCCATCCCCACCTAGAGCTAATATATAATGGATATGGAGAATCAAAATGTCTAAGAAAATCTCCAGGAAAAAAATTAACATGCATAATGTTATTACAGGAAATCAATATAAGCTCGCAGTGCTTACAACTCGGCTCCATAAGATAAATAACTGATTGAAGGGATTTTACAATAAAATCCCAAGCGGGATGACAGCCTTCATCATCGTCATCATCATACCAGCCATTGATGTCCACTATAGGCCTCCCCTTAAAATAGGGGAATTTTGGCCATAATTGCCAAGCCGGGCAGCTTCCGTACCGGGAATGCTGCTGCCAAACACCGTTCTGTGCATTTTAGCTGCAGTGGTTCGGATGGATATGGCCGTGAGGTACCGCCCGAATAGAATAGTACCTCATTCTATACCAGGTGTCGACTGAGGTAGTAAATCCACTGGAAACACTATAGCTCAAATGCAACAGGGCGGGGATGGGCAGCAGCGTTCTCTTTGTGAAGCTACGCTCTGCGATTGCCAATACAACTACAACGCCATCTATGACCAAACTCCGAAACTACGTCCCTACCCTTCACTCACCCCTTTCTCTTGCAGCAGTTTGGCGGAATGATCGAGGAACTGCGCGGCCTGGTGCCACACGTCGGGGTGATGCGCCAGGCACAGCAGGCACTGCTCGATGGCGAACATGACCCGGCGCGCCACCAGCGCCGTGTCCTCGGAGCGGAGCGGGTTGGACCGCTCCCAGGATATGTACTTCTTCCACAGTTCCACCTAGGAAGAGATGGGGCAAATGAACACGTGCTTCTAACAAGATATCGACTGCCCTACTGTATAGGCTTACTTTTAATAATAGAAAAAGCCTTTGCATAGACTAAAATTATCGCTAATACCATAACTGCATTTTAACAGCTTTAAATACGAAACTTACATCTACATGGTGTTCTACCATTGTTAATTTTGAGTACCAAAAGGTAACCGAAACGTTGGTTAAAAAATTTGAAAAGTATTATAAATCACTTTAAAAAATATAACTTATAATGAGTACCGTAGGTACGGGTTACTTTGGCGTAGAGGTAACTTTGGCCACAAAGTATTTATTGAACATATATCTAATCCAGCAGGATTGATTTTTTATGTAAAAAAAATAATCATAATTGTTTTTTAACTGAAGCTAAAGTTACCCCTCAGGGTCAAAGTAATCCGTATATACTGTAAAGAATATGCAATGTAAGAAATTTTGTCTAAAATCCAAATCAAGCGGCATATTTACTTCTATACTAATATAAGACCGGAAAAAATGAAAGCCCTAGATCACTACCCTGGGGTACACCAAACATTGAAATATAGTTAGCTGGCATTAATAAAGCTCATACCTGTTTCATCTCTTCCCTGTCCACAGTGGGTGGTGTCGCAGGCATGTTCCTGTTGAGTCCTCTGGTCACTGTCTCCAGCTCTTTGGCTACTCGTCGCGCATTCATGTACTCCCGAGATCGCTCCATCGCCATCCTCTCAGCTTTAAAAGACAATTTAAATAATGTTGGTAGGTCGAAATGGTTTCTTTACAATCCTTACTAATATTATAAATGTGAAAGTAACTCTGTATGTCTGTCTGTCTGTTACGCTTTCCCGCTTAAACCGCTCAACCGATTTTGATGAAATTTGGCACAGACAAGCTTTAGACCCTGAGAAAGGACATAGCCTATTTTTTTATTCTAATAAAGGTTATAAGGGATCGAAAAGGGGGATGTAAACTTGTATGGAAGTATCGCTATTTTTAAAGATAGAAACATGAAACTTATTTTTCAGGCCATTCTTTCAATATAAAGAAACATGACATTCAAAGTTTATATAAGTTGAGGTAGGGGTATGGTACCCAAAAAAGGTATTCCGCGCGGACGAAGTCGCGGGCACAGCTAGTAATTAATAAATTAAATTCCCTCAATATCACATGTTCAGATGGTTTGCCGTGTGGTACCGGCAGAGTAGAATAGTACCTCCCTGTACCAAGTGTCGTACTATTCGTACTATTCTACTCTACCGGTACCTCATGGCATATTAGAATAGCACGGCAACCTGTACACGCTCGTAATTTCACAAGGATATCACTAACGCGTTGCCAACCTTGTGACTTGAGGATATTGTGCCACATAACCCAGTAAATTAACTGCCTCTCTAAGCCTGCAGACCGGAACACAGCAATGCTCTACTATTGGTGGTTAGTGAGGTACCAATTGAATGAGTTCTCTACCTGCTGTAAGTGTAACTGCAGGTAGACCATCGGCTTTCGCTTTGAATTTATTAGAAACAACGGAGTTCTTACCAATTATCGTGTTGATGCTTTGTTCAAAAGCAATATAGTCCTTCCATAGGGTCTCTATACCAATGATGGGCGTGATGACTGCTCTCTGATAAACCTGGAATAAAAACAAAGAAACATTGCAATAAAATCCTCGAGGTAACAGATACATAGAACAAAAAGTTACATACATCACGCCTGTGTCCCACCGGGGTAGGCAGAGACTGTGGATCTCCACTTTTTACGATCTTGGCATACCTCTCTTGCTTCCCTTCGGCCCATAGTACACGGCGTATTTTAAACGCGCCGACGACGCGCGTTTCAGAAACGCGCGTTTTCGGCGCCGTGGACGCTGCTTGTTGCGTACTAGGTACTAGTACGTAAGGTACGTACTTAGGTTACTAGGTTGCGTTCGAATTGCGTTTGAAGCGCGTATACGCGCGTCATCTGCGCGTCGTCGGCGCGTTTAAAAAACGCCGTGTACTATGGCCCTTACTCGCATTAGTCTATTCATACACGCTAGTTTATTATTGGTACTTCTGACCTAGCCCTTTTTTATTACCTCATCTACTTGGTTAAAGGTATATTTTTGCCGTGAGGTACCAGTATTGTAGAATAGTACCTCCCCATGTACCAGGTGTCGTAGTATTCGTACTATTCTATTCTACCGGTACTTAACGGCATAGTAGAATAGAAGTACCAGTATAATAGAATAGTACCTCCCCCTGTGCCGGGTGTCGTAGAATGCGACTAAGACGCGAAAGTTGCGCTCTGCGATTGCCAACACGCTTGCCCAGCACGGCAATTATAGACAAAATTCCTTCTTTCTTGGGGAGACCACTTAAATTAATAACTAATAATTTAAATTAAATTGAATTGACTTTGTTTTATTATATACAAGTTGTGCCCGCGACTTCGTCCGCTTCGACCTTAACTTATATAAACTTTGAATGTCATGTTTATTTATATTGAATCATTAGCTTGAAAAAATTTTTCAAGTTTCTAGCTCTAAAAATAGCGATACTTCCATACAACTTTTTTCGAATTTAAAAATAGCCTATGTCCTTTCTCGGGGTCTAAAGATTGTCTGTGCCAAACTTCATCAAAATCGGTTTTAGAGATTTAAGCGGAAAAGCGTTACAGACAGACAGATAAGAGTTACTTTCGCATTTATAATATTATAGTAGGAATAGGATATTTGTATGTATATAAGTGTGCGGAGAGGAAATGTAGCCAAGAGTAGGGCAACCGTGGAGTGCTCTCAGTGCATTAGCGTGACGATCTTTCGGATGGATATACCGCCATCTTACACCTCCGTGACATATTCCGACACCTGGTACATAGGGAGGCACTACTTTTCTTTACCAGTACCTCAAACCTCCTCAAACCCAGCGCAACACCGAAATGTATGATAGTGACGTCTTCATTACTCACCTTTCTGACAGCAGATATCTTCTGATTCTCAGCGTACGACCCGACGGCGTCCACGCTCTTCAGGAATGTGACGTAATCATTCCATATCGGGTACGCGTGGATGTCTAGGCCAATCTTGTCGAGGGCGAAGTCGTAGGCTTGTGCCATCTTCTCCCTGCGAAATTGGAAACGAAAGTACTATATAGTATGAACCAAAGTCACTTTCCGCTTTCTGTCTGTCCCTATGTATTGCTTAGATCTTGTCCGTCCGATAGGATTACCGCGAGAATCGCGGCCCTTCCCCGCCCTCCCACGGGCACAACGCGATCGTTGACACTGCACATGCATTCGTAGAACAGAACAGTACACTTCGCCGGTGGACGCGTGCAGTCCCTACCCCCACGAGCGATAACCGACAGCCCTAGAGCTGTCGGGCTCCCTCTGTCCATCCTCTATTGCAGAATTTAATATTTAACTTCTCCCCCAACGCGGGCCCGAGCCTAGGTCGAGCCTCTACAGGCGCCGTCGGTCCCGCTCAGATCTCGCGAGCTTCGCGGCTGAGGGGTACGAGACCCCGCCCTCTTTTTTCGGTGGCGCTGGCATTGACGTCCAGCAATAGGTTCGTCCGAAAGAAAAAAAACGAATTTTGTTGCATTTTTTTATTTAAATGGCCCGATGGCGTATGTAGTAGTGATCATATCGTTTGCGCCAGGGGTCGTGGGTTTCCACCCTTGGCAAATTTTTATATAATGATTTTATATATTTAAGTAGTATATTTGTGTTTCCTCTGTTGTCTGGCGTCTGCACCACAAGAGCTTTAAGCGACTTACCACGGAGTCAGGTCAAGGTATGAGGTATTATGTGTGGTTATTATTTAATTTCTTTTAAGACAGAATATAATTATGTATACAATACGGGATATAATTAGTAGTATTTAGTATACTTATTCTATGACACTAGCTTTACCCGTGGTTTTGCATTTGTGTTTGTTTAACATGCATAATGTAGTAGAGGCATATTGTGGCGTGAGGTACCAGCGGAAAAGAACAGTTCCTCCCACTACACCAGGTGTGTGGCGGTATATCCATCCGTAACAGTGTAGTTCAAATTTAAAGGGCGGGAATGTGCAGCAGCATGACGCTGCGTTCTGCGATTGCCAACACGCTTGCCCTGGCCGGCAATGTATCCAGCAGTAGACTTCCAATGGCTGGTATGATGATGTGTTGGCAATCGTAGAGCGCAGCTTTCGCGACGGGGACGCTGCTGCCCATCCTCGCCCTGTGCATTAAAGCTGCATTGTCTCGGATGGATATGCCGCCATCGGTCGGTTCTGTTACCTTAGTCGCCTTTTACGACACCTAGTACAAGGGGAGGTACCATTCTACTCTGCCGGTACCTTACGGCAAGTTTTATTACAGCTGGACTTTTTTACAGCGAGTATGATCATCTGCGAGAAAATTATTGCTTACAGGCCAACTAAGCATCCAATTGTCTTTCATATTGCATCAAGGATACTTTTTAGTATCACTTACTGCTAGCTAATCCAAATCTAGTTTCATACGTACTTGTATGTTGGCAGCATTGACTTGGTCTCCTTCACGTAGTTGAGGTACAGCCTCCACAGCTCGATGTTGAGGATCTTCATCAGGCACCGCTGGAACAGCTGTCGAATCCACCAGTTATTTGATCATGCTTGCACTAACTATGGAGATAGTCTTAATAAATACGGTAGACTTGCGGTAGTCTAGATTCTTTCTGCTATATTTCCTCTTGTATTCCGACAAGCAAGTTAATACATAAATACCTCTATTTAAGGTATTAAAAGCCGGATAGAGAGTCCACCAAGTGGAATACCAAGACGAACAGTGGAGACAGTGTTGAATATGATTTGAAAAAGTTTGAGAGCGTATCCTCTTTTTTGTACTAAGCCATTACAATGTCCCACATTAGATGTAGGCGTACTGAAGTCTTGCAATACGTTTTACAAGATGACATTTAATTTTGATGTCACCTTAAAGATCATATCTCTCTCTCGCTAGCTCAAAACGTTTGCTTAATTTCTATTATAGAAAGACGTTAAACAAATAAGAATATAGGAAAAATCAACAAGTTTGAATGCCTTAAAAAATCTATCAATTAACTAGTATTACAAATTTGATTTTCACTCTTTCAAAACTCGTCAAAATTATACCTTTAAAATTGACCTGATACATAAGTCAACTATGCTTACATGAGCTGGTGATGATAATGTATCCACACCTAGTGGATGGTGTTCAGAGAAGCCAGACTAAATCGATAATCCAAAGCACATTACAAAACAGCTTAACGGATTACCGAGGATCTTTTATAATAAATGTGTACAAACAAAAATTGTCACAAGTATATCACATAATACCTCGTTTAATTCAAATGTACAACGATCTTTAGTAACCATTTTGTTTGTCAGGCGAACCCGAATGCTGGATTGCACGTTAATACCAGCGCCACCCGAAAGATAAGCGAGGTCTATCGTTAGTGAACGACCTTGTTCCGGATTGTTCTTTGCTTCGCGCTGCCGCATGCATTCCGAAGCGGGGAAGATGGGTATCACTCGAGGGCGCCTCTTAAGCGATATCGCGGTTCGAGTAGCCATCATTAGGGACTGTAAGTCGTTGTTTGCACGAGAAGACTGAATGATCCCGGCCGCACTAGTGCAGTCGGTATTCGCTCGAAGTGTTTGTGATAGTGGAGTGCCAGTGAGAGGGCGACTGAGGGAAACATGAGGGCAAAATGAATGAATGAATGAACAAACAGGGCAGAGTTTTTAACTTTTGTTCAACACCAATCTCCAAGATTGATGTTGAACAAAAGTAATACATAAGGCCTTTGTCACGGTGCTCGCAATTCTTTCGTTTAAAAATAATTATACTCTTTATAGTGCATCAGTCAAACAGACACAAAATGGATACAAATTTCAAATATAAAACAGTACAATGGACCTTATAGCATTAAGCGATTCCTTCCAGGCAACATTTAAATGGAAAAATAACCACGAAAATAGTTTAATCGGTAAATATAACAGGTTAAACTCGCTGACTGACATTTCAACGTAGGTTCTAAACTATAAGGGTGAGAAACTAGAAATTTATCAAAGAGGTTTCTATTACAGCTTAGGGGAGCGCAAAGAAAGGGTATTTGTAAATTCACCCTCGAAAGTTCGTATAAAACTACGCCGGTATGAGATAAAACGAGGAATGAGATAAATGATATTTATATCTATTCTACCTGTTAAGGAGGCTGGGTATATCGGCAAAGTAGAATAGTACCTCAATCTGGACTAGATGTCGTAACAAACAACTGGGATACCGGTCCATAGATATCGGTATATCCATCAGTGTAGCTCAAATGCACAGGGCGGGGATCATTGTTACAAAAGCTTTGCTCTGAGATTGCCGACACGTTTGTCCAGCGCGGCAATTGAGGACAAAATTTCTCCTTTCTAAGGGAGGCCTATGTCCAGCAGTGGACCTCCAATGGCTGAAATGATTATGATGATTATTATTAATATTAGAAGAGATGTTAAAGAAGGTCCAGGTCAGAAGTACCAAGATTAAACAAGCGTGTATGAATAGTTATGCGAGTAAGGGAAGCGGGAGAGGTATGCCAAGATCGTAACAAGTGGAGAAGTCCTACCCCATGGAACACAAGAATGATGTATGTTTATTACAAAGCAAGAGTCTGGTTGAACGCGATAATCTAAAAAAAAAAAGCCTATTTCACTGATGCAAATTTGCATTATCAACGAGTAAAATAAACTGTATTTTATCCGCATATTCCCACGGGAAGACGAACTACGCAAGTGGAACCGCGGAGGGCTGTTGTACCTGAAGAAATAACCTATTTAGATATATACAAAGCAATACATACCTTATGTTCTTCATTTCACAACTATATACCGCCTGCAATATTGTTTATACTAACTTATTTATATAACTTTTTGCACATTAAAAATACCATGTACATATGGCCTTATCTACCAGTCAATAATCTAACTATATCTTAAATATATATCTATAAACTAATATTTTAAACAATGGAAGTGTTTTCGTACTTAGGAATGAGGAGATATGGTCAACAACAACGTGGACTTCAGAACGCTAGTGTTCTTAAATCTTACGTTGGACAGCTAACTACAATGGGGACCTGTGAGGTTGATCTCGCAAATAGACTTTTCTTTCTGCAGCTTCTGCAGCTTTTGCAGCTGCCAATTCGTCAATTAACAGACGTAGACACAGCCTCGCCTTGTTTATTTTAGCTATTTCTATAGTATTATGTCTTATTGTATAGTACTGTGTGGTACCGCGGCTGAAGTCAATTTAATATTTGTGCTGCAAAAAAGGTTATAGTGCAATTTATAAAATGACTCTAAGAGTCACTAAATGAAGAATTTAAAGAAATTAATATAATGACTGTACACAGTATGCATATGAAAACATTATGTATGTCTATAAAAACATAGGAATGTTTAAGAAAAACTGAGACATTTTTTTTTAATTTCCAATGATCTCAGACGTCAATTCATACAGACGCCACCAAAAATAGAGGGCGGGGCCTCTCGTAGGTCCGATGCCCGTAATTATCCTGCGTACCCCGCGGCCACGACCGCGCGTTGAGCTACGGGCGCGCCCGCAAGGCCCGGGCGAGCGCCCGAAGGCGTAAGTTGGGGGTGAATTTAATTATGAAATTCAGCAAAATAGGACGGACGAAGTGAGCCCGGCAGCTCTAAGGCTGTCGGTTATCGCTCGTGGGGGCAGGGAAAGCACGCGTTCGCCGGCGAACGCGGTGTACTGCTCTGTTATACGAATGCATGTGCAGTGTCAGTGATCGCGTTGTGCCCGTGAGAGGGCGGGGTAGGGATTTTCGCGGTAATCTTATCGGGCGGGACTGAGACATACCTACATAATGTTAACACATATAAGCTCGTTGTGCCCACTGCGCGACTCCATGAAATTAATAATTAATTCAAGTCGTTGTTTCGTTGAGTGCGCTGCGTAATCGGTTGAAGTTACAAAAAATTAATGTAAACATATGCCCATCTTTAAGGTCAACTCACTATTCCACACATTCCAGTTTTATGGAAATTTAAGTCAAAGGAAGAACAATTTGAAAAGTGTGGAAGTTTGTCGTTTAAAAGAAAACCTGTTGCCCAAAGTCACTATTCAACGCAGACTATGTCTCGGGCATAACTAGTTATAAAGAAGAAAGATCATCAGTCTGTTCGTTATAGAAATTTCATAAGTGGGCAGGAGGATTTTGGAGAAGTCATAACTGACAAGGTAGAGACCGTGTAAGGAATACTAGGGACAAGTTATAAAAACCTCGAAAATACGTTAGAATTGCATTATCAATATCATAATAATACTGACATCTCTGACAGTGACCGCCCGCTGACTTACTGAGCAGCGAATCGGATGTTTGAAGATAGAACGGGACAGAGCGCGTCTCCGCTCGGCGGGACTGCACGCACACTCCGGCGAGTGCGGTACTTTAAGACTAGCAATAAGTGGTGCAGTCGCATAGCACACATAATTGCTTCGTACCACAACAATGTTATCGCAAGGAGACGCCGGCTTTACACGGTACTAAGCGAGGACTATTTATATTCCATCTGGGAAGTTTACAAGTTTTTATTCTAGAAATTTCTAGGCATTACTTATGAACGTCATTTTTATGTTATAAAGTATGTATGGATTAAACTTAGGGAGTCGGATTTACCAGGGAAAACATATTGTAGGTTTTATGCTACATATAAGTACTGATTTATTTAAGGATGAAAACGAGCTAACAAGTCACCTGACTTTAAATCATGGATTGTTCTAAATGTGTTTGTTACTTAAGGCACTGAGATCTCTAATGCTAATAATAATAACTAAGTGCGGTAAAAACTAGAACCTATCCTCTCACTACTAAGGTTTAATTTTTACTACAGATCACCGTTGCGCAGTTTCCGTAGCCAATGACGGGTTTACGTAATTATTTACTATTCACATTGAGACAGTTGAAGTTGAAACTGGGCGTGGTCTACCTGCTGGACTTGTCTGAGATCAACTCAAGCACCACCAGAGCAATTCAAAAAATTGAGCGACATTGCGTTAACACTAAATATATGCCAACGAAAGGGGTTACTGAGGGAGCTATTTATAGATGTCATGTAATTGCCGTGAGGTACCGACAGAGTTTAATAGTACCTCCATATGTACCATGTGTAGTAAGATGCGACTAAGGCACCTGAACTGACATATGGCAGTATATCTGAGACAGTGTAGACAAATGCATAGGGTGGGGCTAGGCAGCAGCATCCCCGTCACGAAAACTGCGCTTTGCGATTGCCAACATGCTTGCCTAGCTCGGCAAATATGAGCGAAAATCCCTCTTTCTTGGAGAGGCCTATGTAATGATGATGACGAGGTGTTTGTGATTGAGGAGTGCCAGTGAGAGGGTGACTGAGGGAGGTATTTATAGATGTCATGTAATCACACATATTGTTATAGGTTAAATGATATCATCTCGAGATGCTTTAGAACTGGATACGGGATGTGACGTTAAATAAGAAGGCATTTAATAGGAAAGAGGATAATGGGGTGCGCTACAATGCTGAATATATTTCAAATGAGGGATAAAGGGGAATTTATAAAAGTATGAATTTTTTACTTAACAATGACGCTCCTAGACCTAGCTAATATATAAAAAGAATTAAGTACTATTAAGATGACATTCCAATTTTAATAATTTGCATAAATATAATTTATTAATACCCATCTGGTGCCTACAGACAGGTTTAAAGTGGGTCTAATGCATGTTGATAACTCTTATGATCCCGTAAGGTCATCACTATTATAATTATAGATTTTATTACTTTCTATATTTATTTTTTTGATTCAAAACTGTAAGTGTTGTAATAGTATGTTTTGAGAATACAATTAAAAAAAAACTATAACAGAGATGATGTTGGCTGGTTGGAGACTAAAGTATAATAGAGGGGTGGCGCGTCTACACTCCCAAAACTTGATCCACACTTCTATATTGACTCTAATTATCTTTTATCAGGTATATAAGGCCGTGTAGTACCGGCAAAGTAGCACCTCCCCCTGTATCAGGTGACGTAAGAGGAGACTGAGGTACCGGAACCGATAGATATATCCACCCGAAGCAGTGTAGCTCAAATACAACAAGGTAGGGATTGGCAGCAGCATTCCTGACGCGAAGCTACACTCTGCGATTGCCATCACGGTTGCCCATCGCGGTAATTATGGACAATTTCCCCCGTTTTGAGGAGGTCTATGTCCAGCAATAGACATTTTATGGCTGGTGTGATGAAGTATATAATATATGGAATTTATACATAAACTAGTATAACTCATGATAGGATATCATAGCGAAAGGGATATTTACATGTCGAAAGTGACCTTATACAGCAACAACATTGTATTTTATAGATATCAAAAGAATGATAATTAAAAGATTCAGAAATAAATATTAACCCGTCCATATTACAGTTACATTATATATTTATTATAATTAAAAAAAATCAATATATTTTTTATTCATATAATAGACTCTTTATTGGTTTCAACGAGCAGTTACAGTGCTTAACCAGCTAAAGCTTAATAACTTCGTTCAATCTGATTGTTCATAATTCACAATTACATCAATTCACAATTCAATCAATATGTACTATTCGCTATTTCTTAAGAAATATATATTCCAGCAATGTTGAATTTTTCAGATATTTGGCAAGAAAGATACCAATATTATTAAACAATAACAAGAAAACCTTGCAACATATTTAAACATAAAACATGTTGAAGGTCTGGTAATTCCCAAATGATTGATTCTGTACAGTCCCGTATATTACCTGTTGCAAGACGATCACTACTTAAAAATTAAGGCATTGAAATTTTATTTAATAGACAATTCTAGTATGTTGCTGAATAAAGTCACCTCCAACATGTCTGAACACAGAACCCTAACCGAAAAAAAAGATATATGTCATTTCATATGGTCGCCGCCTTTATTACTTAAAACTAGGTCTTACACAACTAATTATTACTTCTCTGTCAGCCACATGTGCCCCGCAGATGTCCTCTAAACAATTATTAATATCACAGGTAGCAATACTCTTAAATATAACTTATGCTTATGATATACTAACCTTTTCTACTTTCTCAAAGTTTCTCGCCTTCATCTGTAAAATAAATAGGTTTTGTTTCATTATTAGACACCTTGGTGGTTTCCTAATTATCTTACTTAAGTGTGTTGGATAGACACAAAAGATAAATTTACAGTATAAACTTAAATTAGAATGACCTAATTCTAGACTATGAATGAATGTGAGGCTCATGGAGGTTAGCCTCCACAGGGCTCATAAGCTCAACACAAATTTAAAGGAACATTTGTTGAGATCAGAACAATATACATAAAAGCCACATTTAAAAATATCATATACATAAGTACTATTCTGTATTTGGCAGAAGCATTTAACCTTCTTCTTGGAAGCTTTCTTAGTACACTAATATTATACCAGTACATGGCAATACAGACTGCTATCAAGTTCAATACAAATATCACATGATTAGAAACAGGAAAGTGCTAGTAGATTATTATAAGAAAAATTTAGAGAATGCTAAGAATTATTTTGCAATCTCTACCACTTATATAAATAGTTGTTTTTTTATTAAGGCCCCAGTACACAATGGCCTGTGATGAGCCATGCTTCCACTATCACTTGGTGTTCACACAGTAGCGCATGTCTCATTGCTGCCTGGCAAACTACTTGCAAAGGATGCAAAAGTAATTACTGCTGCGGCTAATACAGTAGTGTGTACTGTCACAGTTATAAAAAAGAAATGGCACAAAAGGCGATGGCGAATGCTGACAATTCATCGTAACAGGGCAATGTACGTAGATTTAATGTGGGTACTTAGATTATGATATTATATGTAGAATATTTAGAAGTGTGCCCAAAAAACCGACAATTACCCGATTGCGCGTCACAGTTGACAATTATCCGCCATCATATATATACCATTGCCCTTGTACACAATTGCGATGGCCTGTAGTGGGCCAGCATTGGCTATAGTGTACTGGGGCCTTTAGATAAAAAGGAATCCTTACCTCTTGCTCGATATAAATCTTCCAATACCGGCCGGTAGTAGGAAAGGCTGAGATGAGTTTTTCGTACATGGACCGTACGTCGTTAATTGGCCTTGTTTGAGCCTCACGGATAAGCAGCGACCAAGAATCCACATCGTAAGTGTTCGCTTCCACTGCGCGTTGGGCTCGAGACAACCTTTCGTTTCCCCAATCCTAAACAACATGGTTAAATTACATTAGACATATTACTAAATAGGAGAACCCTTGGCTACGCTTTTACTTACAATTTCAGCGGTTTCTTCAGTTATCGTAGTCATTTTTGAAAGCGGTGTTTCCCTTTAGGTTATGTTAAATATTCTTCTTTCACTGTTTATATCTATTAGTCAATATATGAAACGAATAAATTCATTTGTATTATAGATACATTTATTACGGAGCACTAATTAACTAATATTTACGTAAAATCGTTTAAATAAAAAACAAGGAACCTACAAACAACGTACAAGATCCGTGACGCTATACCAAGTAGTGTTTCCACCACCAGAACGATTTCTTTCCCCTACGCCTCAATTCAGATTTCCCCTTCTCCGGACTTGATTACCGTCAAAAATTATTTTACTGTAGTTTTCAGTTTTGACACTACACACTACACCTAGAAAAAAGGATATTTTTGGCATAAGTTTGATAGATACTGTCAAAATTCACCAATCACATAGCAGTTAGAGCCATCATTTCTCATACGTGAAACCTCTCATTACTTCCAAAATTTTCTGCAATATTTCAAGATTTACATGCTAGGTTTTATCTGTAATATCCCGCAATTTCCTTTTTATCGTCATTCCCTTTTCCTTCCCCTCTTGACCCTTATTTCCCCTTAAATGGGGAATTTCCCTTCAATATGGAAACACTGACTACTAGTAGTAGTGATGGAAACAAACAAATTCAAAAGTTGATAGATTTTATACATGATGACATTTCTAGTGACGCACCTCCAATAAACAAATATTCAACCAATTCAATCTTAAATTTATTTTTTTATTATTGAACTAATAATATAAATGTATTATAGTATTAGTATAATATAAACAATTTTCAAATTGATAAACATTTTTCATTCGGTATCAAGCCTTTCTAAGGATCACTGAGCTTAGAATTAGTTAAATAGTTTTGACAGATTTGTAAAAGTAGGTTTGAAAATTATATGTACGTAAATTTATTTTTTTTTATAATTTCGAAAAAAAAACAGTAAACACAGTATTAAAAATAAATATCTTTAAAAACTAGCATAGAAGTGATTAAAATGACTACTGAATTTCAATTTAAAGAGAATTAAAATAATAAACAATGACAACAATGAAGTTACAGACACACATACATCAGGCCTATGTCCCATTTTGGCATACCTCTCACGTTTCCCTTATGATTGTTTATTCTTAATACTTCTGACCTGGGGAATATACAAGAGATAATACCTCTTCTACCTGTCGTGTGCTGCTTTTGCCATACCCAACATTTACTAACATATGTCAGTGTTGGGACAAACAGACTTCTGAACAGCTAGTCATGCTCTTTTTGACCCGTTTTGGCTACC
Source organism: Heortia vitessoides (assembly GCA_020976665.1). Taxonomy (NCBI): domain Eukaryota; kingdom Metazoa; phylum Arthropoda; class Insecta; order Lepidoptera; family Crambidae; genus Heortia; species Heortia vitessoides. The sequence goes on from JACJUM010003053.1 coordinate 1,841,022, forward strand.
AATAAAATAAAATTGCAAAGTAAGCACTATATTGAACTGTTTAAGTAGTCTTATTCAGTTTATATATAACAGACGGATTTTTAATAACCTATTTATATAATTAGACCATACCTCCGTTGTACAAAATTTAATTATTTCTAAACGTTATACTTTTTTATATATCTTTGACATCTGTTTTTGTTTGAGAAGCTTACGAACGCGTTATTTTTGCGTCTTGCATTATTTAAGCGTGAAAACATGTTATTTTACTCGTTTTTCAAGTCTTTAGTAGGGAAAGACGTTGTAGTAGAACTGAAAAATGACCTCAGTATATGCGGCACTCTTCATTCAGTTGATCAATACCTGAATATAAAGTTGTCTGAGATAAGTGTTATAGATCCCGATAAATATCCTCATATGTTGTCTGTAAAGAATTGTTTTATTCGTGGATCTGTAGTGCGATATGTGCAGCTTCCAGCTGATGAAGTGGATACACAGCTCTTGCAGGATGCAGCACGCAAAGAGGCGACTGTTTCTACAAGATAATTTTAACCTCTAAATTTTTGTCGGAACTCTCATTAAAGTTCATGGACTGCAGTGTTGTGTTGTAAATACTAATTAAGGTACACCTTTTGGTAATAAAAGTGTAATGTGATTCCTGCATCTTTTATTTCGGTTATATTTATTTTATATATTATAGATATTAGAATATATAAAGTAAAAAATAGGTTAGGTTCTTAAGAGAAATGAAACTCTACATAGACAATCCTTGATATTAATAGGCAGGCCTTAAGATTATGGAAATGTCTCGTATATTGATAGCACTCAACACATACCAAATTTTTTTGCTATGACAACTAAGTTTAAGCTATTTTCATTGATATTTAATGTTTATTAGTCTAAATGATAAGACCAGATTTTGTTTACTTGTCAAAAGCTTAAGTTCTATGTGTAGAATCCTTGTCTTCTTAAATCGCGAAGAAACCTTTTTCTAAACAAATATAAACATAGGCAGCATACGAGAATGTATAAATATATGATGATTATATTGAATTCATGCAAATCAGTAATTTAGGAAAACAAATGTTTGAAGAGCTGTATTTGTCTGTTAAAAAATAATTTTTTTAATTGTTATTTGGACATTATTTATAGAATGTAATGTTATATGTTGCTGGAAAATGTTACTCAATAAATAGAATGATAGATATAATTTTTAGTGCAAAACAGTCAGATAAATTTAATTTAACAGACTGCATCACTTTGTGAAGGCATATTTCCATGTAGTACATTATATAATTCTTAATACTTGGAACAAAATAAAAAAGCAGACCTTGCTGCCCCCTAAAGGTCAATGACATCAGCTTTAAAAAGAAAATAGCGCCATCTATTGAGTGTGTTATAAAATTAGCTCTATTTAAAGCTAAGGCTTTTTGATTTAGCTAGAAATTTAGGCCTATTAAAAACTTTGGACTAATTATGTTTCCTGAACTTATATTGATGAATAATAATTACAAAAACAAATAAATTGATCTGTCGTTAACTCATTACGTGACATTAAATATTTACATTGGATTGTTTCTCCTAAACAGTAGTTTTCTATTACAGTTTATTTTAACCAATGAATTAAAATGTATAATCAATATAAGTCATTAAAAATATATTAAGTTGTTTTTCCAGAACCCGTAATATTAATATCTTCCTTATCAAGTCAGTTTCATGATGTTATATGACGTAACTTTAATATAAATCAAAATGATTTGTACGGAACATTTAGTTTTACAAGAATTCTCATTTCACGTCGCATGTTCTTGAAAATAAGTTGTAATTAATATATTGATTTCCACATATCATTTTATTCTTACCTTGCAAAATTATTTATATTCAATTGATATCTAGTATTACTTATATACACCTAGTATCAATTTTCAGATAAAATAATGCTAAATCGAAATATACTCCTACACCTAACAAATAAGAGTATTATCATATTTTAATTGAATTTTTTAGTAGTACTTGGAGATATAGTCTGGCAACACCGATTTTTACTTCAACTAGCGAAGCTTTTCTTCGCTTTCGCTTCGTTATGCGACCGTCGCTGTTGTGTTGTTGTATACTACCTATAATTATATTTGCTCGAATTACCTCCTCGATTGAATAGATCCTTTCTCTATTTCGCCGCGAGTGATGCTTCGTGCCTCCTGTAAATTAGTGGATGACAAAAATATTTACCTTTCAAAGCTTATATATGTGAACTTGCTCTCAGCGGTCACATGTGATTAAAATGTAAATATTTAATCGAAATTATCGTACAAAATGGACGTGAAAGGTTGTAATCGTGGGTGTGAAGTGATGTGACTCCTCTATTTGTTGCTGTTCTACTGGATTGAAGCAGCATTCAAGGATTTTTGAGTCGATACTTCTTAATTTTTTCCGGTGTGGAAAATGTGAGTTGAATCTGTTGTGGTTTATTTTTCTTGTAAACGATGATAGTGCGAGGGTGTTTATCTTTTCTCATAAACGTTCGCGCATCTGTTCACAATATGTATAGGATATGAGTCATCTTAATTATGGTAACAAAAACTTGAGATATTATGTGATCTTTTTGTGTTATAAACTCGCGGTACATCGGTCTTTTATTTATCGTATGATTAGTGCAAATTAGCACATTTTTACCGCCTGCCAGTGTTTATTGCACTAATTTTAAATCGTAACTTTTGTTTTTGTTGCATATTTTTTTAAATACTCATGAGAAATAATTGAGTCAGCAGTCAATAATTTTATACATTAAAAAAGATGAATATGATATAAATGGCATGAATTACAAATTTATTCTAATTTTTTATATGTGTAATCATAAATTAGGAAGTCTATTGTATTTAAATTAATTCAGTTTTTTAACTAAACATTTATAAGTATTATTAAAAAAAGTATTTTTTTTTAAATTTACCTTATTTACCTAATTTTAATTATCAGACACGTTCAAAGTTCAACTTTAACCACTGGTAGCAATAAAAAAATATGAATATAATATTTTCTCTTCTATAGTTCTTAGATACTATATCTTGGGAGGCTATATTTCACTTGATTGATATGGTAATAAAAACAGCTGAAGAGTATAGAAATCTCTAATATGTGATATACCTAACTATCTATTTTCTATTCATACTCCTTGCAAGATGTTTTGATTGAAAAAAATATTTTCTTTATTGGTTTTTATTGGTATAGTATGTTAATTTTTATGTCCAATATAATTTTCATTGTCAGTATTTTTTATAATTCCTAATATTTCCTAATTGTATCTTTGAACTCATGCATCTACAACATGCCTTCATTATTTTTTAGGATATACATTGATATATATATCTTAGAAATAATATTTTTAGATCTTTTGCGAAATAAATACACTCAGCTTTTTTACAATAATAACAGCTACATTGCATTATAATATAGATAATATATAAATATTCTACTGTTTTGTTCAAAATAAAATCATTTATGTGTCCTTATTAATCAAAGGTTGAGCAAATTATAGATTTTATATTAAGCTCACATTGTAAGAACAACATAAGCTTCTCTTATTCTAGAAAAATATTTAATGTTCCTTATTAAAATACATGTCTCATGATATTGGAACAAAATCCAATAGTATAGAGTAGAATTATGAATCATGCAGACAAAGTCGCATGCCCCGGTAAGTCCCGTATGTATTCTAGACATGTTACATAAACTCTAGTGACATAACACAATTATATACTATTCTACTCTCCAAAAGTGTGGGATAATGTCAGAACACACAGTTATGTGTTAATTGCCTAATTGTGATTGTTAATTGTCCTATTGTGTTGTAATTAATTATTTAATTTAGGGGATGGCTTTTGATATTATTCATCATGCAGTAAAAATGCTAAGATATAAATAATTTTATATTAATGTGCTAAAGGTTTGATAATGTAACAAGCTGACCCGACAGACATCTTCCTGTCTTAACAAAACACCTATGTTTATCATGAAAAACATTATTGTGACTATAAAATGAGATAGAAGCTATATTATCTCTTATATTAAAAAGTTATTAAAATGGGTTGAGAAGTTTAAAAGTTCATTCTAGGACAAACACTGACCCCTAATTTTTATATATGAAGATAATAATAATATGTTATTTTTTAATAATATGTTTTGTTTACAACAAACAATCTGACAAAGCTTATTGGCCAATTTTGAACACTCAAAAAATTTGTTGGTTGATCTCATGGTTTGTTCAAATTGATTACAAAAGTTATACAAAACAGAGCAATTTGTCTAAGCTATATGTTAATATTAAAAATATTTAAATTAATAATAAGGCAGTTTTAGGTGTGTCATGAATCATTGAATAAACAAGAGTACAATATCCAAATATTGGGGGAATAAGTAGTAAATTTTTATATAATATTTCTTACAAAATTTCAAAAAATAGGGCAATATATAAATGACTTACTTAAACATATTTTTATAAATCAATAGATATTATTTTGTATTTTTTTTATTTTCTTAGTAAGCTCTCATTCCAATACATTAATTATTATAAGAGAAGAAAAACTATGATTTTTTGTAGGATTTTCTTTGTGATTTAATACAAAATATTTAATGAAATAAATAAAACAGAATAATACAATTTATTTAATAAGAACAAAACAATGACCTCAATTATACTATCCCTTCTTACTTCCTGGTTAAAAGAATGCAGTGCCAATGACCCTTTATCAGTCTTGATTGTTGGAGATAAAGGAGATGGCAAGTCCTTATTTATAGCTAAAGGGATGGCAGTTAATTATATAATGTCATGATGAGAGATTTATTGGTAATTATCAGTTGGCTCTATTTAAACTCACATATTTTATTTTAAAATGACAAGTAAATGTAATTTGTTATATAACACTCACATTAGTGGAACCTTATTGTTATTTACTCTTTGTATTTATGCTAAATGGTGTAATACAATCCTAATATTTCAAAATAGATAATTAAGTACAATAGCCTTCATAACCCCTTTAAGTAACCTTAGGGTAGAAAGAAATATCTGTTAGTATCTGAATCCTTATCCATATTGTTATTATAAACACAAAAGCTGGTGAGTATGAATGTTACTTTGTCACTCTTTCAAGCCCGACTAACTGAACAGATTTTGATGAAATTGGGTACAGAGGTTATTGATTGTCTGGGATACATAGGACACAGGTTACTATTTTTCTCAAAAACATATTCCTGTAGGATAGATTTGGCTCCCTATGGATTCAGCAAGCCTTAGTGCGTATCTAGCTTTCAGGGAGTGACAGAAATCTTCTCAAAATAACACAAAATTGATGGGACACTATCTTAACAGGGATGCAATTACGTCCCTGCAGACAAAGCCGTGGGTTGAAAGCTAGTATAAATAAATAAAATTGGTAGTTCTCCAACTCTTAACTCCCTATTCTACCGCAATCTGTTAGATATCGAGATGTTATACTGCTTCTTATTTATTAATAGTCTAGGTTGGTATGTAGATTTTGAAGACTATTTGCTGTCATCTGTCATCATTTAGTTAGAAAAAAAAGTATTTGAACATATACCAACATTCTATTATACTTTTTGTAATAAAATTTGGATAAGTAATGTTAAATTAATTTACATTGGTCCGTATTGGCTCACCAAAATTTTTGTACCCAAAATGGTTATGCCTACCGATTTATCTGAATCGATCACTGTTCCTAAAACATTTATTATTAACGTTTTCAGTTAATGTTAACTCCTACTATTGTTTATCATAATATTTTTTTATCACCAATAATTTTTATCAAAAATAACCAAAACTGCAAAAGTTACTCAAAGTTAATGTAGATATGTAATATTGATTATTGTGAATATAACAAATCTAAATTTGAATAATGGTGTAAAAGACAGTGTTGTTGCAAAAATATAGAAAAACAAATAATAGCACAATAGATATTTGTTGCCAGTGACATGTAATTGAATGTTTCAGAATTATAAACATTAGAAATAGAGCAGTTAACAATTGTTAGGATGAAAAATGCTAAGAAGAACATTTTCAGAGTTCCAATTATCAGAGTAGTAAATTAAGGTGAAATTTGGCAGACTTATTTAGCATAGGTACCTCACTCACCAATTTCTGAAGGCAAACTATGATCTATGAAGTTACTGGGTAATGTGGTAAAATCTTATTGTAACCAATGCAAATTACAAGCATCTATAGATAGATCAATGTGATTCTTACTATCACAAGATATGCATTATTCATTGTATAATATTATTTAACAATTACAGATCAATGAATAAAAAATGCCCTGATTAAACATCTTTAGGATGTTTGCAATATAATGTAAAATTCCTAAGAATGCCTACTCCACTGTAACTATAATGTCGTAAAATTTGAAATAAAACCGTGTTTTATAGCCATTAAATGAGTAATTTCTTTATATTTACATTTAATTACAGTTTATGCACTACAGTTATGGGAATTACAATGACTATGTATGTAATATGATCTCACTGTAGGGTACTGGTAGAGTAGCATAATGAGTAAAAAGAAGCAGGCGACTGTGATACCAGAACTGATAGATGGCATGGTATATCCATCAGAAACAGTGTATGTAGTTCAAATACTCAGGGTGGATGAGCAGAAGCATCCACAACACAAGAGCTTGCCTGTGACAATGATGGGCAAAGCTGTCCTTTTCTTGCTGAGGCCTGTATCAAGCACTGGGCTTCCAATGGCTAATATGATGAAGTAATTAATTCGATTGTATGTTTTTTATTACAAGAAAATCAATGTTTAACCAGGTTTGATTCACATTTCCTTGCTCATTGTTCTGTGTTTATCTACACCATATTTACTCAGAGTCACAATGCATATTTTTCCAGTGATTGCATTTTATAATACTAGTCATGCCACCTTAACTGATAGGATGTTTGCAAGTGATAATGTTATCTTGGAACAGATTTATGATACATATTTATATATTGAGTATGTAATGAGTTTGATAAGGCTTAGTTTGGAATCAGTTATGGTTAAAACATTTTTCTTAGTACCTATTAAAATGTTTGTTGCTTAGTGGAATGAAGCATGGGTTAGCATTACAAATGTTCTTGCTCTTAAAATTGGCTTTGAATGATTGCAAAGTAATGCCATGCCACCCATAAATGACTAAATAAAATATTTGACGACAACACAGTCATAAAAAAATTAAATCTTTTTTTTAATAAACATATATTTAATTTTGATCTAAAATCTCCGGAATATTATCAGTTGTTTAAAAAAAAAGAAATAAAAAGATATTTGACAGCGGTGGGATTCGAACCCACGCCCTTTCGGACTGGTGCCTAAAACCAGCGCCTTAGACCGCTCGGCCACGCTGCCGCTGGGAGACGAACATGAAATTTGCGATGGATATCTTTGTGTTGATCTGTTGATGTGACTTGCACGTACGTAAGTAATTTTTACTACAATTGCGGCAAAATATGGTACTAATGAAAAGTCTTGAGAAAATTAACGCTTTTACAAAGACAGTGGCGCCTCTATTATGAAATTCCGTAACATTCTATCATTTGTATAACAGTGTTACCAATTAGTTGTTTGTTGTAAAAAAGATATCGATATTATTAATTAGCATAACTGTTGTTAATAATTATTTATACATTACATAATTACAATTATAAATACATTAGGAAAAACAAATGTGGATTATTGATTGCTTTTGTATTTCGTTTTCGGTTCGCATATTAAAACTGTTTAATCTGTCGCGAATGGAGAACACGTGCCGGCAAGCGCAGTGTAGGGCGTCCACCCGCAAGATGGACAGACGATCTGACTAAAACCGCAGGATCGCGCTGGATACAGGCCGCATACAACCGGTCCTATTGGAAATCACTTGGGGAGGCCTATGTCCAGCAGTGGACGCCTTATGGCTTATATAATGATGATAATGAATCTGTCACTGTGAATAGGTCTTATGTTCGCTTTATATTGTGTCCCTCGGAACTGACCTTTCTTTGGATGCAAAATTGCATTAATAGAAACGTCTATAATTTCACAGATTTTCAGACTTATAATATTTTCAACATCACGTATAGCAGCGCCGCGTGGTTTTACCCGCGTTAAATTATAGCGTGTTATTGGTCTTAGCGTGATATTATATAGCCTATAGATTTCCTCGATAAATGGACTATACAACATTGAAACAACTTTTCAAATCGGCCAAGCGGTTCTTGAGAATTGCGCGTTTAAACGAACAAAACTCTCCTGCTAATAATATAAGTATGGATAAAACAAGATTTTCTCGGACGAACCTATTGCTGGACTACTCAGACGTCAATTCCAGCACCACCAGAGGAGGGGGCGCGTTTGCTTATTTATGAGCGACTGTTCCCGATTTTCACCTGCGTACCCCGCGGCGGCGACGGCGCGATTAGCTTGTCTCCCTCTCAAGGCTCGCGGGGTTTATGCGAATATTTTAAGTTTGTGTCAGCATAATACTATAATATACTCACTAATATTATAAATGTGAAAGTAACTCTGTCTGTCTGTCTGTTACGCTTTCCCGCTTAAACCTCTCTACCGATTTTGATGAAATTTGGCACAGACAATCTTTAGACCCTGAGAAAGGACATAGCCTATTTTTTTTTATTCGAAATAAGGGTTGTAAAGGGTAGATAGTGGGGAAGAAACGTTGTATGGAAGTATCGCCATTTTTAGAGCTAGAAACTTGAAACTTATTTTTCAGGCCGTTGATTCGATATAAATAAACATGACATTCAAAGTTTATATAAGTTTAGGTAAAGAGGTATGATACCCAAAAAAACTATTCTACGCGGACGACGTCGCGGGCACGGCTATTAGTATAATATATTATATGAATATGAATTAATAATATTTATATGAATGTCATTTTATTACTAACAATTTGGTTAGCTATATATGGCAATTGCAATTTAATCGTGCTTAAGTAGGTACTAAGTATGTTCGAAGATATTAGTTTTACAAAATCTTTTCAAGCCTAATAATTCAAAGAAGTAGTACACTAACTCTTAGATCGTTTTACTTAGTTTGTTTACGTCAACGATGACTTACGTAATGTTTATTTTTTTTTGTCAAGTGGGTACTTTAGTAATGAATAAAATACTTATAATCTTATTTTGTTGCATACGTTTGTGTCACGGATGCATTACATGGGATTTATTCGGTGTTAGACATTCTTTGTATTAGCATTATCGAATAAACTCATCCTGTTCCTCATTATCTAGGCTGACAATTTTGTTTGATTTGAGTCTAGAGTGATTGTTTACTATGTGGAACTTGAAAAAATGACAATTGGATGCAACTGGTGCTGCTAGGGCTTTCGCCGATGCTAGGTGCAGCCAACGTCGCATTGCTCGTATACTTGGTGTATCTCGAACCACGATACTTGACCGGAGACCAGGTCAAGGTCGATATTTCTGCACATCATCAAGAGATGATGGTTTAATTGTCAGCAATGTCTTAAGGAATCGCTTTTACACCGCTAGAGATGTTCGTACACGGCTTGTTGAGGTAAGAAATGTCAGTGTGAGTGAACGCACCGTAAGAAGAAGGCAGGCAGAAAGCAGTCTGAGAGCCTTTCGCCCAGCTCGTGTGCCAGAACTGCTTCCGCAGCACCGTAAAGGTTGACTTTGATTTGCGCGAAAATATGCTCCGTGAAGTACCGACAGAGTAGAGTACCAATAGAGTAGAGTAGCGACTAAGGTACCAGAACCGACACATGGCGGTATATCCATCCGAAACAGTGCAGCTCAAATGCACAGGGCGGGGATGGGCAGCAGCATTCCTGTCGCATTAGCTGCGCTCTGCTATTGCCAACACTCTTATCCAATTTATTTATTTATCAAAATACTTGTAGCTAACAGAAAATCCAAATCGATTACAAGCCTAGTGCCAGCAGCCAGTTTGTTAGATAGTTTGTTTGAACGCGCTAATCTAAGGAACCGCTGGTCCTATTTAAAAAAATCTTTCAGTGTTCGATAGTCCATTTATCGAGGAAGGCTATAGGCTATATAACATAACGCTAGGACTAATATGTAAAGATGAATGTCGTTTGCGCGCCACACGCCTGCCAAGTTTTATCAGCAAATCTGCTTTTAATAGTGTTGTGTTCGATATGCAGACAGGAACGAACTTCTGTCTTTGTATAAAATCACTTATTTTGTGAATTCCCACCCTATAACACTAAATTTGTACAACTTCATTCGGATATTATATTTAAAATCGATGTTATATACATTAATATTGAAATAATATTGAAAATCAAATCCCTAGTTATATTTGAAGGGTACATAGGCGGGGTTGTATTTAATATCGGGTCGAATCCCAGACAGGAGGGGATGGGGGCGGTTTAGCGTTGAACTGTAAATAGGTATGCTAGATGTGACCTTGTGGAATTTCAATATCAATTTAAATATTATATGAAAGTTTATCACAACTTTAAAGATTATATTAATGACTAGCTGCGCCTGCGCTTTTGTCCGCGTATTTATTTGGATAAAAGTTTATATTGATATGAAACCGTGACGTTTCGGTAGAGTAGAATTGTACCTCCGACTGCACCAGGTGTCGTTAGACAGTTGGCGGTATATCCACCCGTAGCAGTGCAGCTCAAATGCACAGGGCGGGGATGGGCAGCAGCATCCATGTTGCAAAAGCTGCACTCTACGATTGCCAACATCGGATCTGGTAACTTAGTCGCCTCTTACGACACCTGGTACACGGGGAGGCACTAGTCTACTTAGCCGGTACCTCACGGCTAGTGTATAATAACTTATATTATAAATGTAGCTATAAACATTAAACGGTTAGTTGTAAATGAAAATTTAAATGAAATTACCTACAAAACGCAAGAATATATTACCTCTAAATATATATACTTGAATTCTTACAAATCTGAAATATAGGCGCATCCAGTAACCATAGTCTAGACCGAGATCTAGACAAATGTAATTCAGACCTAATCGTTCGTTCACCCCATTCATTCAAGAGTTCGCCGGCCGCCAGTCAGCGATCATTCGGGACACTTCGAGCCCTTGCCGTGACCTGTGTCTCGCGTTGGGGTTGAAGGTTTTATGAGGACTGTGATTAATTTTATCATTATAATTCTCATGCCGTAGAGTACCGCCAGGCTAGAATAGTACCTCTCCTTAACCATGTGTCGCAAGAGGCGACTGAGGTACCGGAACGGACATTGCGGTATATCCATCATACCGAACATTGTAAATCAACTGCTGTATATAGGCCTCCCCAAAACAGGGGATTTTCCGCCATTTCGGGTGGATATACCGCCATCTGTCGGTTCTGGTACCTAAGGCCTTTTATAACACCTGGTACAGAGGGAGGTACTATTCTACTCTGCTGGTACCTCACGGCAATCGTAAGCATCGTAGTGGTTAGGTCTTATTAAAAAAAATTTAGATATTGTACCTGATGTCTAGACGATCTAGCCTAGAGTAAATCTACACAAAGTCATTAGGTCTCGATAGTTTGTTCAACTGAAGGTCGATGTTCGCGTTTCAGACGTCAGACGGGTCGAACTGGGCTCTCAGTGTGACCTGTCTGCGCTGGTGGAATTAGGTCGAACTCCATGAGTTGCGTAGACGAAAAACTTTAAAAAATGTATACTGCTAGATTATTTAGAATTGATCCTCGCGCTTGAAGAGATTTGAAATTTGGAGAAATGTTGGAACCGTCTGTTAGGATCTACATTTATAAAAATGAATTATGAACGGCTGGACCGATTCCACCACTACTATTTGTTGTGTTACGATAGAAAATAAAAAAATAGTGCTGAATATTATAAAATTTAAGAATACTTACAACGATATGAGCACGCAATCTGCCAACACTTTAACAAATGTCATAATGTTACATTAAAAAAGGTTTTATTGTCCAAAACTATTTATATACGCGCAAGAAAAAAAAAAGAATATTGCGTATCATGAAGCATTAGAATAATCAATACACTTTTCTTTCCTAGAATTTGGTATG
>JACJUM010003053.1:1855954-1880268 GCA_020976665.1 Heortia vitessoides
TCAGATCAATGTATGTAATGTTGATCAGATCAATGTATGTAATGTTGTGGGTATTTATGTATAAACATCTACTTCCCTACCAAGGCAAAAGTCCATATTCTCACAGAAGCAAATAGCCGTCTATTCAAATGTAAGGGTCCCAATTGTTAAGTTGAATTGTAGCATTTAATAGGCGTACAATCCAGGGTCGGACAAAAGTTTGATGGAAGTCTTCCCTAGTTACCCCCGCAGGGTGTGCAGGCGGGAGGTCGTGGGATGGGGGGGGGGGTGTCACCTCATTAGTGGCGCGTGCCTTCCTGCCAAACGTGGTTTCCACTCCACGATAATTTAATCACGCAAATTCTGTGAGCATACTGTCCAAACACCGTGGTATAAGGACAATTTGGGCTTTTTATCTTTTAGGTAAGTGGGAAAATTTAAATGGAATTTTCTTTAGTGGTAATCTCTGGGAAAATGTTTGCATATATAACAGCTTATTTATTTAGTATATGTACACTTACAGATTACTATCATCTATACATATAAATGAATTTGGAATGTCTGTAATATTAAAATAACCGCTTTCTAGTACATGCATATGAATGTATATACGGTACACATAGCAAAATTTATTTGTTACAATTTTTGTCTGTTTGTTCCGGTAATTCTTTGGAACGGCTGAACCGATTTGGACAGGACTTCCACTGGCAGATGGTTTACATAATAAGTAGTAACTTAGGCTGTATTACATCACGCTTCGTCCGAAAGGAGCGGAGCATTGATTAAAAATGTGGCAAAAATGGCGTGCGCTGCGTGGAAGGTTGTGGTTCGAAAGAAAATATGCTGCCCAAAGTCACAATTCCACGCGGACAAAGTTGCGGGCACAGCTAGTACCTACATACTAATATTCATAATTAAATATAATATTAACTGAACTATAAGGATTAAAAATTAGAAATTGTGCACAAGGGTTCCTTTTATGAAGTAGGGTAGCGCTACGAAAGAATTTTTGAATATTCACGGGGGTGTAAAGTTAAGTAGTATGAAACCTTGCTGTTTTTAATGTTATTCGATTGAAATTCAATATAAATGTTCTTCATTAAAAGTAATGAAACACGTGTAAAATATATTATTATACATCATTCCTTGAGGGGGTAATGGGGGGGGGGGGAGGTAAAAAGTGTTCGCTCTAAATTATCAGATTCGGTTAATAAAAGCTTGCCAGATGCTTATACATAATTATAATTGATGTCCAGAATCACACATCTGGTCCAAACAATCCATCAACACAATACGCCTAGCTTTATTTTTAAATCTAATATGTGGTGACTTTACTGGGTCATTGATTTCAAATTAAATTCATATACTGTACTTGACTTTCCGTCCATTAGCGGAATACTAGTCATTCCTGGTCCACTGCTGGACATAACAACCCCCCCCCCCCTCCAAGAAAGGAGGAATTTTGCACTTAATTGCCGCGCTGGGCAGACGTGTTGGCAATCAGCATAGTGCAGCTTTCGCGACGGGAATGCTGCTGCCCATCCCCTATGTGTATTTAAGCTACCCTATTGCGGATGGATTACGATCTGCCCGTAACTAACTTCGTTCGCTTCGTTTAATTTATTCGATTATGATTATTTATTCCAATAGCGTGCCCGCTAATTTTAGTCATGAGCCATATCATAAATATTGATAAGGAATAACAAGTGACTTAGGATGCTACCTTGCGGTACACCCAATATGTGAGATTAATGCAAACTATTTACTATTGTACGCTTCGTGGTTAGCAAGTATGGCTGCGATTTGCATTACTGTGAGTTTACTACGTTTCAAATCAGTATAACCGGGATCGGGAAGTTGATTTGAACAGTTTTGTTGTAGTAATATAACAGTAACTCCCCCTATACCAGGTGTCCTAGCTCTGCTATTGCCAAAACATTCCCCCTTTCTTAGGGAGGCCTATGACCAGCAGTAGACTTTCAAAGGCTGGAATGTTAATGATGAATCAACAGAGAAAGGCTTTAAGTGCAGAATTTACATTTGTTAAATTTTTTATTTTCTTCCCTTTATTTTTTTAATTTCATCCCTTCTTATGCTCTGCCTGTTAATTTAATTATATCAATACATATTAATAAAATTGCAGTGTTTGTTTGTAATAATTAAATAACTGCATTTAACTAAATGGTTGGTCTGTCTATTTGTTCGAAGTAATCTCGGAAACGGCTGGACCGATTTTTATGGGAATTTTACTGGCAGGATAATATAATAAGGAATATTTGAGAGCTTTCGTTGCGTGCGCTGCGTAAACGGTTGAAGTTAAGCAAAAATAATCCTTTCTATCTTATATTATAAATCCGAAAGTAACTCAGTATGTTTGTTTGTTACGCAATCACGCCTAAACTACTGAACCAATTTAAATGAAATTTGGTACACAGATAGTCTAAAGCCTTAGAAAAAACAAAGGCTACTTTTGCATTCGTCATAAGATTTGTATAGTATGGAAGTATCGCTAGTGTTAGAGCTAGAAGCTTAAAACTTGTTATTTAGGCTAATGGTTTGTATATATAACATTAAAAGTTTATAGAAGTTAAAGTAAAAAGGTATGGTGCCCAAAAAAACTACTGCACGCGGACGAAGTCGCAAGCACAGCTAGTAATATTAAAATAGTGGAAAGACTAAACAGATTTGGATGAAATTTGGACAACGAGTATTGATAGTATGAAATAGCACGTCGGCTGAATTTATCCTGAAATTTCTATGTAATAGGCACGACTTTTTGTGTAGTTTAGCTGTCAAGGTTTGTTTCAGGAATTTTTGAAGGGCAAATAGGGCGCGGAATTTTAATGTATATTTTCAGGTTTCATCAAAGGATTTTAGGTTATTTGCCCAATTTACTTTTGTTGTGATATAACCTCTATTTATGCTGAGTTTGTTGTTAAAGTGTTATGCAAATCGTGAAATATCTAGGTTTGTAACTAAGATTATCCGATGGCAATACGGAATATGCTATTGCCTATCTTGCGAAATGGGCAGATATATTCATAGATTATGGAGATTCCTTGCGAAACGATGTATGTATATGATATTGTCTGACATTTATACTTATGTACGAGATGTTTGCGTGCGATCGTAAGGTTCTCTCAGACTATTGGTGTCCTTGCAATTTTCTATACCGTATTGTGACCTTGTGTGGGTCACTTGGGTCATTATAGATGTCTATGATAGTGATGTTCTTCCTAACAGGGTCTACGACTATCTTTTATTCTCAACTATGAAATTACGTAATTTTTAACTGACGTAGTTTCTTTTGAAATTGTCTTTTATTTAACAGTGTTTGAAATTATTTTTAGTACAATAGATAGCTCGTTGTTATTTCGCACTAGCAAATGTCCCCCGGGTTTTAGCCGGCGAGTTTCCGTTACAAAATTCAGAGGTAAAATACAGTAGAGTTTATTTTTGAGTTTATTGTAACAAACAAACGTACAATTAAATAGATTTTCATAATTATACCAGCCATTAAAAGTCTACTGTTGGACGAAGGCCTTTCCAAGAAAGTGGGTATGTTGCACATAATTGCCGCGCTGGGCAAGCGTGTTGGCATTCGCTGACTTTATTGAATGGATTTACCGCCATCTGTCGGTTCTTACGAAACCTGGTTCAGTGGGAGTTACTATTCTACTCTGCCGGTACCTCACGGTGTAACGCAAATAACGATTGGGGATCTGAAATTGTATTCTGTGCAGTAAGGAGTTATCGAAAAAGCAATGAATTATCTTTGAAGAATTAAAGGTCAGTTACGGATTGACTCAAGATTATAACATAAATAAGCAAGCTTGTGTCCCACCGGGGTAGGCAGAGACTATGGATCTCCACTCGTTACGATCTTGGCGTATCTCTCTTGCTTCCCTTACTCGCATTAGTTCTTTTATACACGTTCGTATATTCTTGGTATTTCTGCCGTGGCCCTTCTTTAATACCTCTTCTGCCAGGTTGAGATATGTTCGCCTCGGTCGTCCTATACGCAGTTATTCTACTTTCATCCATCCTTTCTACATGTCCAAACCATCTTAACATTCCTTTCTCTATTGTTGTCACAACATCCTTTTACACCACATCGATCTCTTATCACACTATCCTTTAATCTATCTCTCAAACTCACACCATACATACTTCGAAGTGCTCTCATTTCAACAGCATTTGCTACCATCTCAACATTCCTTTCTCTATTGTCACAACATATTTAAGACTATTCGTTTTAAATTACTTAAGTCTAACCTCATAGTTGGGTAATTTTTGTCTGAGACCACATCTAGAGCATAACGCCATCGGGAACCTTCATTATATTTCAAGTTTGCTTTATAAAGGTTCTAGTCAACTTTGGCGATGGTTAATCGTTCAAAATAGCTGTCTAACGTTGAGCGAACCTAATTTACAATCTGCTAAGCTCAGGTGTGTTACAATCTTTAAGCAAACTGCTCCGTAAATACAGTGTTTTATGGTTCATATTTGAGTGTGTCAAACCTGACGGTTTCTAACGCAGATTGCAAAATACTATACGCCCGTTCCGATTAAATCGCATATGAATAAGAAAATATTACTCCACTTTCTATTCAGTTTGTTATTAACAAATGAATTCTAATGAAATCTTCCAACATAACACAGAAACAAATGAGAATCGCATCATCGAATATGATATCATTAAAAAGGTTGTCTTCATTTGATTACTGCTTGAATTTTTTTTTGACCTGATTCCGTAGTAAGTCGTTTAAAGCGCTTGTGTTACGGACATCAGACATAAGAGGAATCACAAATATACAACTTAAATACATATTTAATACGTAGACACAGAACAAACACAAATATCTTTATATATCATCATATGACATAGATTTCCCTAAGTAGTCTCCAATAGGACCGGTTGTATGCGGCCTGTGTCCAGCGCAATCCTGCGGTTTTAGTTAGATCGTCTGTCCATCTTGCGGGTGGACGCGCTACGCTGCGCTTGCCGATATATGGTCTCCATTCCGGAAACTTACGACTCCATCGGCCATCGGTTCTGCGTACAAAATGCCCTGCCCACTGCCACTTCAACTTACTAATCCGCCGGGCAATGTCGGTAACTTTGGTTCAGTTACCAATCTCCTTGTTCTTGATTCGATCGCGCAAAGAAACTCCAAGTATTGCCCTCTCCATAGATCGTTGAGCTACTTTCAGTTGGCCAAAGACCAAAGTTAAAGCAGTTCAATTCCTAGCAGTTTGCATCGATGACATAATCTTTAACGCAATAGTATATTTTATGAATTCATGATTTATTCTGTTATCCTTGTATTTACCTTAAGCTTTCACATTTGTGTGTGTGTGTGTGTGAGTGACATTTTAACATCCCTTCTAGTTTGAATAAGGTTTTAATATAACATTGAGACAATAGATAGCAACGAAGAAGATAAGAATGCAAAAGATTTGATAGTAATATCATAGAATATAGAGATTGCTTGCCTCGGACGTCCGGACGCCAATTCCAAGTTGTGTTGTGCTCCCGGTTGCGTAACAATCTGAAGGCGCACGTCCGCGTATTGTTCCGCTCGATATCTGGGCCAATATGTCCCTATTTTTAGTTCCTCCTGTATTGTGAGGAAGCGATCGCTGTCTTGGCTAGTAGTGTTCCTTTATTTCTTCCATTCTTTGTGTCTTGTGTCCTAGTTGCGATCGTTTGGCGGCGGCAGGAGATATTTTTTTGCGGTTTTTTTTTGCGTAGATCAAAAGTTTGGAAGCTTGAATGTGCGTGGTTTTGAGCTTTATGTCTATACTAGATGTGCCCGCGACTTCGTCCGCGTGGAATAGTTTTTTTGGGTACCATACTTTAATTTAACTTATATAAACTTTGAATGTCATGTTTATTTATATCGAATCAATTGCCTGAAAAATAAGTTTTAAGTTTCTAGCTCTAAAAATAAAGATACTTCGATACAACTTTTTCTCCCCCCTTTCGACCCCTTACAACCCTTATTTCGAATTAAAAAATGGCCTATGTCCTTTCTCAGAGGCAGAGGCTCTCAGATTGTTTGTGCCAAATGTCATCAAAACCGGTTGAGAGGCTTAAGCGGAAAAGCGTAACAGACAGACAGACAGACAGAAATACTTTAGCATTTATAATATTAGTAGGGATCCTTATCACACTTTCAGAAAATAATGAATAATAATATACACTTTTTGTTTGTTCAATATGTTTGTGATTGGTCATTGATATAATCATATCAGCCATTGGAAGTCCACTGCTGGACATAAGTCCTCAAGAAAGAGAGGATTTTGCCCAAAATTGCCGCGCTGGGCAAGCGTGTTGGCAATCGCAGAGTGCAACTTTCGCGACGAAGATGCTGCTGCCCATAATCGCCCTGTGCATTTGAGCTGCAGTGTTTCGGATGGATATACCGCATTCTGTCGGTTTTGGTACCTCAGTCGCCTCTTACGATACCTGGTTAAGGGGAAGTACTATTCTACTCTGCCAGTACCCCACGGCAAAACATGCTTAAATGAAGTAAACATTCATTGTCTATTCTACAGGCTTAAGTGATTTATATTCTCTTTGGTCTTATTTGAATGAAATAAAGTTTGAACTTTAAATTTAATTAGTTTCGGTCGAATTTAGACCACCCGACGACCTCTAGTTATAATTGAATTGTGTTAGAAGAGCGTAGAGAGGTACTGGCAGAGTAGAATAGTACCTATCATTGTACAAGATATCGTTAAAAGGCGAGTGAGATGGCGGAAGCGACAGATGGTGGTATATCTACATAAAACAGCGTAGCTCACATAGGCGAGGATGGGCAGAAGCATCCCTTTCACAAAATCTCCGCTCTGCGATTGCCAGCACAGTTGCCCAGCGCGGCAATTATGTGCGAAATTCCCCACTTCTTGGGGACACTTATGTCCAGCAGTGGACTTCCAATGTTTTTATCTTATGAAGTAAGTCAGTCCGCTTGATGATAAAAGTGACCGGAACTTATAGACGCACGTGTCATCACAAAGATATCACTAGTGTGTCGCCAACTTATGAATTGAAGATATAATGTCACATTAACCCAGTAATTCCACCCTTACTCCTCAAACCGGATTTGACGGTAGAAATAGGAGAGAGTGAGGTACCTGTGTAAGAGGTCTACCTCTAGAATGATGATGAGATGAGCGTGGAAATATGCAAATGGCACATCTGTCCACAAAAGTGAAGTACAATACAAACACGCATTGTTTTATACAATAGTAAACTGCATGCATTTATTTCCGTATTCAAGAGTTTTTAAAACCCAACGGTGTTGCAACATCGCAATTGGTTATTCAACACGCTACAACAAAAGACTAACAAACTAAATAAACCCTCATTAACAACTCCGCTACTACGGATACTCGATGGTTGAATCACTTTGAAAACTCACTCACTTCAATAGACCGCTCCGAGCCGCGGAGGACCATGGCTTCACCGTGAGCGGCTCGGAGGTACCCATGCACTACTCAGACATCGCGATCCACAAAGGCCTGGACAGCGTGTTGACGCAGGAGACCCTTTTCGAGGACCTCCAATCCGATCATCTCCCGGTGCTGGTGGTAATTGACAGAAGACCGACCACCGTGACGCCACTGGCTGCACGCCAAACCATAGATTGGAAGGCGTTCAGTTCTGCCATGCCGTTTATTGTAAAAATTAGTGTTTCTCGGAAGCCATATAAACATTCCCAGAGTAATATTTGAAGAACTAACAGATCAAGTGAGGTTGGTCGGTCCTCAGGCTAAGGAAGGAGGCGGAGGTCTGCCCGAACTGTGCTGGAGTCATCCTTAACCACCTCTTCTTCCAGTCTGAAATCTTATTATTAGATCTAAATGTGCCTCCAAAAAGCCGGTAAATTAAACACCTGCTGACTATTCAGAAAGTTCATGCAAATTGATGACACTGAATCACAACACCCCCCCCACCATATAATGCCCTCCACTAACATTAAGCATTGTACTTGGCTAAGCCCTATTGCAATGCAAATTAACCAGCCTAGAGCTGAGAAGAAGAGAACAAATAGAAATAATAGTATTTATCACATAATCTATAATAATAATTCACTTTACTGTACACCTAAATTTACAAACTAATGCGAGTACGGGAAGCGAGAGAGGTATACCAAGATCGTAACAAGTGGAGATCCATAGTCTCTGTCTACACCGATGGGACACAGGCGTGATATGTATATGTGTAGATGTTTGTTAATCTTTCACACGACGGCATAACAGATCTGGATGAAATCTGGCACACAGATTATTTATAGTCTGGACAGATCTGGCTTTTTATGGAATAAGCACGACGTAATGCGTAGTGAAGCGCTGGCGGGGAGCGACATATTTTTTTTCTCTGGATAACTGTTTCCTCAGGGACGCGACGAAGTCCTCAAGGAGAACGTTCCGGCATGGTTTATAGTAGTAGGCTTATAAATGATTCGTACTTCGACTTGATAGATAGATATCTCTGATTTTGTCTATATATTCCATCAATATATATATGTATGTAAAAAAAGAAAGTTTTAACATTATGTGCACATTCTGAAAAAAGCGTTTTGCCATATTTTGTCGAAAACAAACCGCGATTTTTTCAGGATACTAATCGGTCGGAAATCATAATAAAATCTTTGATGACGTCATAAGTCAGTACTGAAGTTGTAACAGTTGTACAGAACAGCCTAGTTTAAGTTGGGCCTAATTAAATTATCTATTTGTTGGATGACTTTTATAATCTCTTGGGTCATCAGGGTCGTCTGTATTACCTATAATTATGCAATAACTCACTTCCTTATTGAAAATACTAATATAGTATTATCACTTTTTTATTGTTATTTTATTGACGATTTGAAAGTGCTTATCATAGCCCTACTTGAATGCAAATATTAAGTATATTTGCATTCAAGTAGGCCTGCAAGAGATTTATCGGTTCGAATAATTTTAATATTTGTAAATAATAATATATATTCCCACATTTCATACATTGACCTAATTCCGTGTCATAAGTCGCTTAAAGCACTTGTGTTCCTTGTCATACAACAAAGGAACTACAAATATGCTACTTCTATACATACATTTAACTCCCAGACACAAATATTTGTCCTGAGTGGGGATCGAACCTGCGACCTATGGCGCACAACACTCGCGTGATCCTCGCTAGCATCGGTGCCATCAGGCCTGTCAAAATAAATATGCATAATAAAACAATAGTTCTTTTAGATCTGCTAGTCAATTGAGGAAAACCAATAAGAGTATGCGTATACTTGATATACCCAGTCAGATACATCTTCATCAGTCTGCCTAGGTTAATAAATCACGCTAATATATCTACCGCCTATGATGATAATGAATGACGACGTCTGTCACTCAACTTGACATTACGCAGAGCTGCGTTATATTGGTGCCGTCTGAACTCGCGCGGGGCTATCGCGAATGTTTTAAATAAATCTACACAAAATCTCTCTGTGCTGTGAGGTACCGACAGAGTAGAATAGTACCTCCTCCTGTACCAAGTGTCGTAAGAGGCGACTAAGGTACCGGAAACGACAGATGGCGGTGTATCCATCCAGAACAGTTTAAATGCACATGGCGTCGAAAAAGCTGCGCCCTGCATTTTTCTATGTCCAGCATTGGACTTCCAATGGCTGGTTTGATAATAATAATAATATACTCTTTATTGTACACGAATGAAAACAACACAAGAACATCACAAAAACATGGAATATTAGGTACAAGAGGCGGCCTTTAATCGCTAAATGCGATTTCTTACAGGCAACCTTTGGATAGAAATAATGTTAAAGCTGGTGGAAGTTTGAGGTGCATTTAGTACATATATATATATATATATATAATAATGAACATACATATTCATCATGACACAAACACATATAACACACATACATTCAAATACATATAAAAGATAAAGTTACAAAATCAATGTGACAATTAATACTCCTTCACCATTCTCTTAAAAATAGAAAGAGAACGAGCAGATTTTACTTCTTATGATGATGATGACACAAAATCTCATACGTGGACCTGACTCTTGGATAGTCTTTTTCTTAAGGTAGACCTGGTACTCAGGTCGTCTGCATCGGTACCTCACTCACACCTATTTCTACCGCTAAATAGCAGCGTTCGTATTGCCGTATTCCGGTTTGAAGGGTGAGAGAGACATTAAATATACTGGGTAATGTGACATAGTATTTTCAAGTCTCAAGGTTGGCAACGCGCTAGTGATATCCTTGTGATGTAACATGCATGGACGCAGGCTGAAGTGACGGTTAATATCACGTGTATTGCATGCTTGTTATTCGACTCTGGTTTAAAAAAAAACTGATGTAAGCTATATAATTAATAATAATAGCTTATTTTTACACCACATCGATCTCTTATCACACTGTTCTTTAATCTATCTTTTAAACTCACATCATACATACTTCGAAGTGCTCTCATTTGAACAGCATTTATTCTACTCGCATGCTTCTGCCATACCCAACATTCACTACCATATGTCAGTGTTGGAACCAACACACCTCTATGAACAGCCGGTTGTGGCCTTTTGACACGTTTTGGCTGCACATAAAAAGCCTGAAATTGGCCTTATTGGTTAATTGGTTAACCCTTTGCGCGATTATGTAATACGCTGGCGTGCTGTGTGTGATGTCAGAGTTAATAGATTTTTTTAGGTTCCATATGTCAGTCACACATGCTTCTAAATTTTTTTTAGACAGAACCTATGGTGCTATCGGCTGTCTTATTATCTAGCGCGTCAAGGGTTCGATCCCCATACAGGACAAACATTAATGAATATTTGTGTTTGATCTATGTGTTACAAATATTATGTTATGTATTATATTTGTGCTTTATCTGTTGTGCGTAACACGCGTGCTTTAAGCGACTTAGCTCGGAGTCTGGTCAATTTACATGATGTGTGATAAAATATATATATTCTATTCTACATACTACCTATAGTAGAATAGAATAGTACAATAGGGCGGGGATGGGCAGCAGTATCCCCGTCGCGATAGTTGAGCTCTACGATTGCCAACGCGCTTGCCCAGCGTGGCAAACATGGGCAAAAATTCACAATTTTTCTTTGGGAGGCCTTTGTTTAACAGTGGACTTTCAATGGCTGATATAATGAAAAAATATATAAAAAATGTCGTGGGCGAAAAGCTAATATGATATAAAACATAAGGAAATCATTACACAAACACACGCATATGCAGGAAGACATTTTATATACAACGCAAATAGTCAATGAACTTGTATAAATATACCGGCCATATTGTGGATAATATCTTGTCTACCTTATCATTATAAAAATAAGGTTCATAATCCGGTGATTTTGTGTATGTATCCTTGTTTATTAGATAGGTACAGTGCGTGCGGTTTGTGATGGTCGCTCTAGATGTGTTTTGAGCGTAAAACAACTGATGTTAGAAGTCTCGTGTCAATGATGTTATGACGGGACCGATGGTGCATTCGGTAGTGTCTTATCTTGTGCGCCAAGGGTCGTGGGTTCGATAAATACTTTTGGATATAATATATACATTAAGGTTAAAGTTAATATGTTTTGGACATGTAGGAAGGATGATGTATGAAAGTTGAATGACTGCACAAATGTATAGAGCGGAAGTGAATCGAAGGGTTGGTTTAGGACGACTGAGGCGAACGTATCTTAACCGGGTATTATAGGAGTAGGTATTATAGGAGAGGTATTAAAAAGGGCCAGGTCAGAAGTACCAAGATTAAACGGGCGTGTATGAAAGGATTAATGCGAATAAAGGAAACAAGATAGGTATGCCAAGATTGTAGCAAGTGGAGATCCATAGTCTCTGCCTACCCCGATGGGACACAGGCGTAATGTATGAATATACAGTACTGATCTAAACGGCTGGACCGATTTGCCCTGGACGATTTAG
Organism: Heortia vitessoides; assembly: GCA_020976665.1. NCBI lineage: Eukaryota > Metazoa > Arthropoda > Insecta > Lepidoptera > Crambidae > Heortia > Heortia vitessoides. The sequence continues at coordinate 1,867,894 of JACJUM010003053.1, forward strand.
ATTTAGAAATTAACCCAGCTGATGGTGCTGTAGTCAATATCTAGAATAGTTATCTATATATTCATATATTTTGTCAATGCATTCAGGATCGGTCCGGAATGATTTAGATTCACAAAGCAGATGGCGTTGCTGACGGTATCTGGATTATTTGTCTTTCATTTCATATTTTGTTTAATATCTTAATATCACGCAGGACTACGTCGAGTAACGCGGATAAAAAAATCCATCCCCTATATTAGGGGCTGGAGGAAGATATCCAATAAAAAAAGGCCGTTATTTGTCGTTGCTACAAAGAGTGTGTACCTACCGATTTTCAGCTTCCTATTCTATGCGACATCCCACGGAGTCAGGTCAATGTATTAGATGTTGTGGGAATTTATTATTATTATTAAATATCATCATACCAGCCATTAGAAGTCCACTGCTGGACATAAGCATGTTCAAGAAAAGAGGTTTTTTGCCCATAATTACCGCGCTAGGCAAGCATGCTAGCAATCGCAGACGCGACGGAGATGCTGCCGCCTATCCCCGCCCTGGCATTTGTTACGGATGGATATACCGGTATCTGTCGCGTCTGGTACATTAATCACCTCTTACGACACCTGGTACAGGGGTAGGTACTATTCTATTCTGCCGGTACCTCACGGCACTAACATTTAACATATCAATAATAATTTGAAATTGTTATTTTGCAGCGGCCAAGTTAAACGTGTTGTCTATATGGTAGTTCTTTGTTTTTAATGTGTCTTTTGCATATGGCGCTTGTCTCTGGTATTGTGATTATCATAAAGTACAGAGGTTGTCCTGTTAGCCTAGTTGATGTGAGTGTTAACCGCAAGGTCGCTGGTTCGATTCATTCATCTGGTCGGGTACACACCGCCTACAATTATTAAACTTAAACAATATTTCATACATTGACTTGACTCTGTGGTAAGCCGCATATCTCCCCCAGCCCCTAAAATGTGGGATGGAAATTTTTTATCCGTGTTACGTGAGCGAACCGCTTTTGCGCTGCGCAAGAGTGTTGCCAATCGCAGAGCGCAACTATCACGACAGGGATACTGCTGCCCCACCCCGCCCTGTGCATTTGAGCTAAAAGACAAATAATCTAGATACCGCCTGCAGGGCCATCTGATTTCTGAATTTAAATCATTCTGTAACATTTCATACATTTACTTAACCTTGTGATAAGTTGCTGGCATCAGACAACAGAGGAATCATAAATATATCACTTAAATTCATGCATGTAACACCTAGACACTGAACAAACACAAAAATTCATATAAATGTTTTTCCTGGTTGGGGATCAAGGCTGAAAAAGGCAGTGTAGTTACTGAGTGATGTGACACAATATCTTCAAGTCACAAGGTTGGTCGCGCTAGTGATATCCTTGATGACACGAGTGTCTAAAGGCACGCGGTCACGTTTATCATCAAGTGGACCTTATTTTACCGTTTATGCACAAACTACATTACGGCTAACATTTTTTTAATATAGGGTTAGTGAAATTATAGAAGACCAACAAAACCAACGTTGAATATTCCCCCGCCGGAACGATTACAACCCCATGAATAAAACAGCACCCCATTGGCATCGTTCCCGGGAAAAAAATAATCGACTGCCCGCCGGCCACATGGCGTCATCATGGCGTCGGAAGGGTGCACGAAAATGAAGTTATTTTTGTAGGTACTACTACCTTTTCCCGCGACTTTGTATGCGTGGAAAAGTGACTTTGGGTACCATAATATTTTATTTCAAACTACAAACTTCCACGCAGCGCACGCAACGAACGTAAATTTCGTCACATTTTTTATTAATGCTCCGCTTCTTTTAGGCGCGGCGTGATGTAATGTAGCCAAAGTTACTGTTTATGACAAAAGCTATCTGCTAGTAAAAGTCCCGTCCAAATCGGTCCAGCCGTTCCAGAGATTAGCCGGAACAAACAGACGGTCAGACAAAAATTGTTAAAAAGTATATTTTGGTATGTGTCCCCTTTTTATTGCATGTAGCAGAAAGCGGTTATTTTAATATTACAAACAGACAGTCAAATTTTATTTTTATATATAGATTTCTAGGTACAAACGAATATTATAATCGCGAAGGTTGTGAGTATAGATGTCCGTTTGTTAATTGTTCAAGTTGGAACGGTCGTACAGATCTAGATGAAATTTAGCACATCATTGATAGCTTGGAGTAACACATACATACATACTTTACGCCTGTGTTCCACCGGGGTAGGCAGAGACTATGGATCTCCACTTGTTACGTTCTGGGCATAGCTCTCTCACTTCCTTTACTCGCATTAGTACTTTATACACGCTGGTTTATTCTTGGTACTTTAATACCTTCTACCTGGTTAAGATATGTTCGCCTCGGTCGTCCTACACCAACTCTTCCATTCACTTCCGCTCTATATATTTGTGCAGTCATTCTTTTCATCCATCCTTTCTACATGTCCAAAACATGTCAACATCCCTTTCTCTTCTGTTGTCACAACATCTCTTACATAACATTGATTTTTTATCACACTATTCTTCAATCTATCTCTCGTTACTGTCTCTGATTAACACATACGTTAGTTTATATCCCGGATATGTTCCCGTTGGATAGATCTGGATATTTTCTCCTATTGAATCCGACTGCACAGTTATGCTGGCAGGGATTTAAATATCTTCCCGGTATAACAAGAGTTCCTGAGACATGCGATAAATAAGCTTCCGCGACAGGGATGCTGCTGCCCATCCCCGCCCTGTATCGGATGGACCTGACGGTTCAGGTAATTGAATCAAACGACACCAGGAGGAGGTAAAGGTTAATTATTCTCTTATTCTGTACTCTTTATAATTTCACCCTCCCTTCCCTACGGAAAGGCACTGTTAGGTAGTTGAGGTGGTCGATAATGACCTTGTAAAGGTCGTTTGCTTATGTATTGATGTTGCCAAGTAACTGCTACTGCATTTGAGCTACACTGTCTCCGATGGATATACCTTCTGTCCGTTCTGGTATCTTAGTAATTTCTTACGACTCCTGGTAAAGGGGGAGGTATACTCTGCCGGTACCTCACGGCAAACCTATTGGTTATAAAGATACAAATCTTTTTTTCTCCCAGTATTAATATAGATAAGGATTACCGCGATGGGGGATTGCGTAGAAGTGAATTTACGATCGCGTTTGCGTATTTCATCTGATCACGCATAAACTAGTGAACGCGCGTAGTGATTTAACATTACTATGTGTTTTGCTTGGCCCACGCTAAAATTAGAGAAACGATAGATAAGTGCGATGCGCGTTGGATTCTCGCTTGTCATATAGGCTCAACGTTAAGCAATAAACGTCCTTATTACGTTCATCATAAGGAACTTGATGAACTAACCTTTAAGGATACTGAGAAATATAAATAAATTTACACATTTCATTACACATTACCCCGGGATAAGTTGCGTAAAGCACTTCTGTTATGTACTAGAGCGGTTTGATAAGTCAGTGACTTTGTGTATTTCCCGCGCAGTTATTCCAAATGCAACAGTGCTGCCGTCAACAGTAATAGGGCTGCACGCGGTGTCATTCACATTGATTACCTCGAGAAAGGTAAAATAATCACCAGCGAATATTATTAAAAACTTTCGGACAGATACGACGTTGAATTGAAGAAAAAACGGCCGAATTTGGTGAAGAAGGAAATGCTGTTCCATCGATAATGCACGTTGAGATACGAACTGCGACCCCATCCAGCATATTCTCCAGATTTAGTCCCCTGCGACTGTCATCTGTTTCGAAACCTAAAGAAATGGTTGGGTGGTACGAGATTTGAGTTTAATGAAGAAGTTATTACTGAAACAAACGCTTATTTTGAGAGCTTTGAGAAAACCTATTATTTGAGGGAATAAGTAGAAAAACGCTGGACTAAATGTATGGAGTTTAAAGGTGATTATGTAGAAAAATAAAATATTTATATGCCGCAAAAAAATGTTTTATTTCTAAAAGTGACAACACAACAAATGACAAACAAATATAATACTAAATACATGTTTAACACAAATATTCATCAATTATAAATATTTGTCCTGATTGGGCATCGAACTCACGAATCTATGCGACACAAGACAGGATTGCCACCATCTGCACCATCGTGCTCGAAGGATCACTATCGTATGCGTCATGTGGCCTGGGTAGCATGTGGCCTGGCAATGCATGATCACGGAATCGAAAGGATGCGGGTTCAAGTATTAGTATAAATTTTACACAACTCTGTATATTAATGTATATAGATTTTTACGGTAAAACTTAGATTGTCTTACTTGCAAATATAATTAATGAGGTACCATTTAAAAATAAAATCTTACTATTTATTTGACCTGCTACGGTCAGTTAAATAGATTATTAAACACGCCATTCTGAGGTATACCTCAGTGGTCTACGAAAAGTGAACCTTGTGCAAAGGTCGCGTGCATTGGTAGCCCACTCTTGCTGCGCCTCTTTGACAGGACCTTGCACGAGTGGCCGTCGTCGGAGACAGATTATTGTTGTTCCCAAAAGAAGACTGAGGCGCGCAATGTACTGCTCTAACTAGCAGTGTTTGCGACGTCGTCCGTGTGGAATACGTCGCATAAGTTCTAACACCGCGTATGTCAAAGTTGGCAACTTAATAGTTAAGCCCAATGATAACACGATATTACATTTCTAACGCTGCAGTAAACGTTTTGTACCGTGTATTGTTCAAACGATCTAAAATCTATTTTGCACCAGCTAAATGCACAAGCAATTAGTTTTAAAATGATTTTATTAAACGTGAGCAATGTTTTCCCAATTGTTACAAAGTGTCAACATTTTGACTTACGCGGTGTTAGAACTTAAACGAAGAATAGTGACTTAGTGGATATAGAAGCCTTCCTCGATAAATGTACTATCCAACGCTGAAAGAATTTTTCAAATCGGACCAGCGGTTTCGAGATTAGCGCGTTCAAACAAACAAATTCTTCAGCTTTATAACATTGATATGTAATAAAGCTGTAAAAAATATATTTAACATGTGTAATAATAACAAGTATAATACTTAAACGCATCAAACATAAATATCGTTACATTAAATATTTGTTCCGGGTGGGGATCGTCTGCGTAATCGGGCTCGTCAATGTGCGGGGCTATTTCAGCTATGTTCATATTTGCGGGATACATTCATTTACGTACTATTAGGCGGATTTTTACGCGAGGCAGACCTCATACAAATTGTTTGCATTGGTACCTCTACCTACAAAATTGGAGATACCAGTTGTGTGACAGGGTTGATATATTTTCGGGCAGTTTGATTGAACTTGTAAAACTAATTTAGTACTTTGTTAGTTATGTAAGTTAATAACAGTGATCATACACGAGTAAAGTACCTAAGGATAAAGCGTTTCAGGATAAATTTGTTTGGGGATTGCTTAATATTCAACGGAGGCTCGTTTCAGTCGTATAGCTTTCACTGTAAAAGAGTTTTGTCAAAAAACTAGAGTGATGAGAAGGAGTTAAGAGCGAGAGAGTATTAGAAGAACGGAGATTACGTTCGTAAGAGGATGATAGAAATTGGAATTGCAGTGTTACGGTTTCAAAATTTAGAGAGACGGTGATATGACCGATGATATGGGTGATGTAATATAAAACTCAAGTCACAACGTTGTCGCGTTAGTGATATCCTTGTGATATTACGAGCGTCTATAGCGATGCCTGTTTGTCGTTCTGGTGTCATAAAAGAGAGATTAATAAATCAGATGTTTAATATAATCTCAAGGTTAATAATAGCCTATAAATAAACCTTGTTGTGTTTTTATGAACAGTGTTACGCCCCCGCGTGTCCTACGCTACGCCAACGCTTGGAGAGAGTGCAAGGTTGTGCAAGTTTGCCGACGTATATAGACCTTTTCTCCTAAAAATAGATCGAAATCGATTAAGGTGGACGTCCGATTTTTGACACGTTGGCGTCTGATAGCCTGTCCGGTGAAGTTGACGTTGAGCGACTATATGCATTCCTACTAATATTATAAATGCGAAAGGAACTCTGTCTGTATGTCTGTTACGCATTCAACAGATTTTGATGAAATTTGGCACAAACAATCTTTAGACCCTGATTAAGGACATAGGTTATTTTTTTATTCGAAATAAGGGTTGTAAGGGGGTCGAAAGGGGAGATGAAAAGTATGGAAGTAACGCTAAAATAAGTTTCAAGTTTCTAGCTCTAAAAAAGAGCTAGAAACTTGAAACTTATTTTTTAGGCCATTGATTAAAATAGATAAGACAGTGCAATACACAATTAAAGTTGGAGTGTCTGGTTGTAACGTTGAAATATTTGCTTTTTACTTAATGTATATGGATGTAAACGCGGTATATGTAATATAAATAAATATTATATATACTATAAATACTTAAGTTTTTCTATTTTTGGCTGTCTATTCGTCTGAGGTAATCTCCGAAACGGCTAGACCGATTTTGATGATGCTTTTATTGGCAGATAGCTGATATAACAAGAAGTAATTTAGGCGGTATAAAATCACACTACGATTAATAGGAGATGATGAAAATAATAATTGGCGTGTGCAAAGCCGGGGCTAGTTACTAGTGTAAGTTGAAAGAAATGGCATGCCGACTAGGCCAACCCATAGAAGCACACCTGAAACGCGACCCCAGGGCACATAAGTTACTTACGTCATTCCCACCATGGACCCGCGCCACACGAAAATCCACCTTATCACGAGCCGACAAGATCCGTTCTCCACCATAATGGGGGTACACAATTGATACCCGCTTGCACTTCCGCGCATTAGTTATTTAAGAAGGAAATTTGCAAGTGTACTCGTGCGGTTCCGACAAGCAAAATTGGTCCTTGTTGTTATAGTGGTGAGGTTGTGGCGGTTTTTTTGTAATTTGTTGGGAAGTGCGTGTGGGCCCTTATACGTGTCTCGTCTATTGTTATAAACTGCCCGCTATTAACTAATATAATGGACGTGATTGTCGGTCTGTATGTCCTTACTTGAGGGTCTGTTGTCATGACTTGTGAAATGTGTGAGAGTTACTGGAAAAGTGTAGTGTTTGTGTCAAGAATTTAGGATGTCTAGAATATCTGACTAGATGTCCTACGGTCATGATTTAAATGCGGCCTCCACCGTGACAAGTCGCTTAAAGCACTTGTGTTACTAGCATTAGACAATAGAGGAATCACAAATATACTACTTAAATACATACATTTAACACCCAGACACAGAACAAACATAAATATCATGATATAAATATTTGTCCTGCGTGGGGATTGAACCCTCGACCTTTGGCGCACAAGGCAGGATCACTACCATCTGTGCCTCGGGCCCGTCAATATATATCGCATGCGAGAAACGAATGAGAACATTACATTTTAAACCATAAGAAGTTGATCTTTAAAACCGACCTCTAAAGATCTAAGCCCTCGTCGGCTTTCAAAGTGCCCCAGTGTATGGGTCATACGTGTCCCTTTTAATAAGCGGATGCTGAACAAGCCCTTTCAACCCTTTGAGCCTTCTACATAGGTATGGCGTCGAAACGCGGTCGTACACAACCCAAGTGTGCGATATCCACTTGGGTCGTAATGACCCGCTCTATAGCACAGATGGTAGCGCTCCTGACTTGTGCGTTAATATTTGTGGGTTCAATCATCACCCCACAAATATTTATATGATGATTTGTTTTTCTGTGTCTGGGTGTTAAATATATCTATTTAAGTAGCATATTTGTGATTCCTCTTCTGTCTGTAACGCAAGTGCTTTAAGCAATTTATCATGGAATCAGGTCAATGATGCTATGACATGAACGTAACTTAGTATTCGAGTCGATAGGTGGCGGTACATCCACCTAAGACAGCGTAGTTGTCACCACGCTTGCTCAACGCGGCAATTAGGTGACATTACCGTATCTTAGCCTATACACTAAGGGCTAGTGATGTGCCCAGTCGCTGTTACGGTGAATCGAGTCGACTCGAGTCAGTTTATATGGCAAACGAATCATGACTCGATTCCCTGATTCAAGCCCAATAATCGAATTCTGTGTTTAGTATTTTAGGAAATTCGAGTCCAGGATTCCAGTCCAAAATTCGAGTCTGGAAATTCTTGTCTAGAAGGGTTATAGCGAAGACTTATTGCCAGGTTTTTTACGGGTTGGAGAAGGATGGCTTTCTACTTACTTGTAGAGCCCGATTAAGTAAACTATTTACGAGTACGAACAGGTTGACCAAACTCGAATAATAAACTCTAGTCAGTTGGACTCGCGTGAATAGAATCGAGTCGGCGATTTTTTCTGATTCGAGTACTTGAATCGAGTCCGGCGTACTCGAATCAAAATAAATTGGTATTCGAGTAGGCGAGTACAAAGCAGGAATCTAGTCTGAGTCGAGTCAAACAGTACTCGGCACATCGCTACTAATGGCCATCGCCAACGGCGGCTTTTTGTAGCGATGCAGTCGCGCGTCTAACAAATTCGCGTCAGTGTCTCTTCTAACGCGTGTTAGTCGCATTTGCAACGCGCTACTGCATCGCGATTGTATCGATACAAACGCGCGACCGCCGGACGACATCGGTAGAGAGAACGGAGGGGGGAGGGGGCGTGTGTTGGCGTTTGCATCGCGACTGAATCTGGTACCGTGGTCGAGGGCACACAGCTAGCGACAGCTTCTCGTCTGTATTGATCGCCACAAAAAGTCGCCGTGGGCGAGAGCTCCAACACGTTTCCGACCTTAAGGCTTAAATGTCACAATACCCAATAATTTCACAACCTCGCTCACCTTTCAAATCGAAACAGGAATAAGAACATGGCTGTTTGCCGGTAGGGATAGGTGAGAGTGGGGTACAAATGCAGTTGACCTTTGTGTGAGGTCTCATCAAAGCAGTCGCTGAATGCCCACTGCTGGGCACCGGCTTCCCTAAAAAGGGAAAATGGCCTATAATTGTTATGGTGGACAAGTGTGGTGATAATCACGGGAATTCTGTTGCCCATTCTCGCCTTGTTCCTTTTAAGTTCACTGTTCGGATGAGTATACCGCCATCTGTCGGTTCTGGTACTTCAGCCGCCTCTTACGACAGCCGGTACGCAGAGAGGTACTATTCTACTATGCGGGTACCACACGGCCGTCTGCCAGTACCATAGATATAAGGTGCACGAATTAGGATTACGGAATCAGGTCAATGGGAATTTCTAATAAAACTTCACTTTTCTTTTGTTTCAGATAAATTCAACATCTTAAAAGAAAATGGCGCCACGGCACATCCACACTAGTGCTAAGAGACATGCCTAGGTCTTAGTATGACCTGAATCTCACACGAACCTCACGTCTTGTGATACACATCTATTTTAATACTATTATTATTAACTGGTACCTTCCCGCGTTCCTCTAGGTATAGTGTCAATTAGTCAAACCAAAGTTGTGTAAATTAGGTCCTACCTCTGTATAGAACTCATATTTTTTCTAACCAAAGCTAGTCTAAGTGATAAAGATGTCGAATCAGATGCCGATATATAGTCAGGTCGTCCCGAAGTCCCAGTACAGAGGGAAGGGGGCGAAGCCCGTTACCAGGTCGCAAATCAATCGGGCGGACTTCGACCCGCTCAACTATAATAACGGCGGGAACTTCTTGAACTCCCCGACGGAGAAGGTTGAGAAGGACAAGAAACAGGAGAGGCAGGAGAGACAGGAGAGACAGGAGAGGCGGGAGAGGTCCAAGGATGAGACCAGCAAGTTAGTTTTTTACTTGAGTTCGCATTTAAAACATGGCATTCATGTCAATAGCTTGTCACTCATTTTTAATGTTAGATTTTTTTATACGACTGCTTGTTTTTCTACAGCCTATGGATATATACAATATTGAGGTATCATTTACGCGTTGCCGACCCTAAAGACTCTTAATATACATAAATACATCACGCCGGCATCCATCCTGGTAGGCAGAGACTATGGATCTCCACTTGTAACGATATTGACATACCTCTCTCACTTCCCTTACTCGCATTAGTTTATTTATACACGCTCGTTTATTCTCGGTACTTCTGACCTGGCCTTTCTTTAATACCTCTTTTACCTGGTTAAGATATGTTCGCCTCGGTCGTCATATATCAACCCTTCCATTCACTTCCGTTCTAATTTGTGCAGTTAATCTACTTTCATCCATCCTTTCTATGTCCAAACCAATTCAACACTTACAATTAGGACTACCTTTTTGAGTTAATTATACTGATTCTTAAGTCTAATTCTTCTACCTATTTCCACTAAAACAAATCACCGAGTTATGTTTATAAAAGACTGGAGGTTGGTACCTCACATTCACCTATTTCTACCGTTTAACAGCAGTATTCTAATTTGGAGAGTGAAAGTGACAGAGAAATTACAGGGTAAAGTGGCATAATATATTCAAACCTTCAAGGTTGGTAACGCACTAGTGATACCCTACTGATCACGCGGACTGTTTGCTCGTTTGTCATTTAAGACATATAAACAATTAGAATCTAGCTAATTCAATCTGGGAACCTGTTCCCAGGTCCAGGCGAAACCAGAACAGGAACGAGGCGAGCGAGAGCAAGGTGGAAGCCTACCTGCGGCAGAACCAAGTCAGTATGCGGCAGCAGCGTCACAGGCACTCTGCCGTAAGGCAGGCCGAGCATAGGGTCAACTTGAGGTGAGGAAAAGATGACTGTCTCTCGTGCCTAGCCATAGCAGTGATAGCCAGTATAATATTAACACTACAGTGACAGCTATACGACTCTGGAACGAGCTTCCGTTGAATATTAAGCGATCCCCAAAGGAATTTATTCTGAAACGCTTTCTCAGTACTTTATTTGCTGATGCTGCTTCTCTAGCTTTATAGCCCTATTTCTGATGTACGTAATCCTTACTTTCTTACTAATATTATAAATGTGAATGTAACTCTGTCTGTTTGTCTGCCTGTTACGCTTTCCCGCTTAAACCTCTCAACCGATTTTTATGAAATTTGCCACAGACAATCTTTTTAGAACCTGAGAAAAGACATATTTTTTAATATATTTTAATTATCGAAATAAGGGTTGTAACGAGTCGAAAAGGAGGAGGAAAAGATGTATGGAAGTATCGCTATTTTTAGAGCTAGAAACTTGAAACTTATTTACAGGCCATTCATTTGATGTAACTAAACATGACATTCAAAGTTTACATAAGTTAAGGTAAAGAATTTCTACATTCAGATCACTGCAGTTGAACGACGCGGTGGCGACAAGTGGCAACGATCGGACACCCACTGAGCGACACCGCGGGTTCCCCGGGGAGAAGGACGGCACCAGGGAGCACCGGCGCGAGAGGGACAGAGACAGAGACAGGGACAGGGACAGGGACAGGGACAGGGATCGGGATCGGGACCGGGACCGGGACCGGGACCGGGATCGGGACCGGGAGCGTGACCGGGACAGAGATAGGGATAGGGAGATGTTTGATGCTGATGGTGAGTTGTGTTTGTAGATGGTCAAGGATCAGTGGTGATCTACGTGCTTAAGTCATTTTGAAATCGTTCAGATTGTTTTTGAGATTATTATTACAAACATACAGACTACTTCTCCCGATTAGATATTTCATTTATGATAGGGATCTCTAATTTTTTTCTAAATATATAATAGCCTATGTTAATCGAGAATAACGTAGTATTCTAATAGTAAATGTAATTTTGAAATTAGTCATGCAGAACTCCCAATTACAAATTTCATTTTAGATATTTTTATGTAAATGTAATATTATTCTGCCTATGTTATTCGGGCAATTGCCGTGAGGTACCGGCAGAGTAGAATAGTACCTCCCTCTTTACCAGGTGTCGTAAGAGGCAACTAGGGTACCAGTACCGACAGATGGCGGTATATCCATCCGAAAAAGTGTAGCTCAAAAGCACAGAGTGGGAATGGGCAGCAGCATCTCCACTGCGAAAGCTGCGCTCTGCGATTGCCAACACGCTTGCCAGGCGCGGCAATTATGGGCAAAGAACCTCCTTTCTGGAGAGGCCTATGTCCAGCAGTGGACTTCCAATAGCTATAATGATGATGATGAATCTTGGAACCGCTGGTCCAAAGTTACTATTCCACCCGGACGAAGCCGCGGGCACAGCTAGTAAATAAGTAAACATGCGATGCGATATCTCACATATGTTCCAGAAACTCCCCTAAGCCCCATAGCACCCCGGCACGAGTCGTCCCGTGCCGTTCGCAAGTCGTCGTCCGCGCACCGTGTGACAGAGACCACTATATCTACGGACAAGCGGCGTTTCTTCTGCCGCGAGTGGGCGTTCCAGAAGGTCGCTCACTGCTTGGAGCAGAGACCTTCAAGCAACACTTGCGGGGCGCTGATCTTGGGTAAGAATGACTTATATG
>JACJUM010003053.1:1884601-1899190 GCA_020976665.1 Heortia vitessoides
GCTTCTTCGCTTCTTCGCTTCTTCGCTTCTTCGCTTCTTCGCTTCTTGCTTCTCCGCTTCTCCGCTTCTCCGCTTCTCCGCTTCGCCGCTTCTCCGCTTCTTCATATGCATTAATTCATGTATTTTTTGGCAAACCAGTAATTGTTACACAGTGATAATATGTATACAGAAGCTAGAACCTAAAACGAAGTGCACAATAAGGGCCATAGTACACGGCGTCTTTTTAACGCGCCGACGACGCGCAGATGACGCGCGTATACGCGCTTCAAACGCAATTCGAACGCAACCTAGTAACCTAAGTACGTACCTTACGTACTAGTACCTTGTAGTATTTAAAATACGCCGTGTACTATGGGCCTAAGTAGGTTTCCACTGCGTGCGTTGTGCGATCAGACGATTGCAAGGTGTATATGATTTTATTTGACAGGTTGACTGCTCAAGAGATCCACAACTATATCTACCACATGACAAGCCTAGAACAGCATATGGCTTCGCAGAAAAAAAGCAAATCCACGTACGTATTATTTTCTACAATTATTTGGATAGCTTGAGCGGTGAGGTACCGGCAGAGTAGAATAGCACCTCCCCCTGTACCAGGTGTCGTAAGAAACAGCTCATCACATCAGCAATTTGAAGTCCACTGCCGGGCTTAGGCCTCCCCAAGAAAGTGGGAATTTTGCCCATAATTGCCGTGCTGGGCAAGCGTGCTGGCAATCGCAGAGCGCAGCTTTAGCGGCGGGGATGCCCGTCTCCGCCTTGTGCATTTCCGCCATCCGTCGATACCTTAGTCGCCTATTTTAATATCTAATATAGGGGAGGTACTATTCTGTCATATCTTCTTACACATAGATTTTTTTCTTTATTAGAATGGCAATTATGTACGGTCTCGATACCGCAAGGATATTACTACCGCGACAAACTGTATGACTCGTCAGATATTGCTACCTTTGTACACCTCATACGAAGGTCGTCTGCTTTGGTACCTCACTCTCACCAATTTCTAGCACTGAACAGCAGTGTTTGCATTGCTGTGTTCCAATTAGAAGGGCGCGAGAAACAGTGAAATTACTGATTAATGTGACATTGTATCTTCAGTTCACAAGGTTGGCGACACGCTAGTGATATCCTTGTGATGACACGAGCGTCTATAGGCTGCGGTCACGTATATCATTAAGAGGACCGTATGCTTGTTTTCTGACTATATATTTATTATCAAGAAAAACACCGCCTATTTCTGCAGCCAAATAGCAGTTGCTGTGTTCCGTTTCGAAGGGTGAGAGAGGCAGTAATATTACTGGGTAATGTGACATAATATCTTCAAGTTATTAGGTTGGTAACGCTAGTGATATCCATGTGATGCGAGCATCAATAGGCTGTTGATATAGAAAAAACCCATTCTCGTGTAGTGATATTAGGTGAGACGTCATAGTGGCGGTCTAAAGTGGATGTAAGCTAGGTCCTTGAGTGGTTTGTTCTGCAGCGATCCAGACGAGGTGCTGGACCTTCACACGCTGATGCTGGTCTGGGTGTTGGACTCGGGCTGCGACGTGGACGCGGCCCTCAAGAAGGAAAACGAGCATCTGAGGCAGCTAGAGGCCGCCACCGATAAGGTAAACTCAAATACGACAGAGATGACGGGCCCGATGGCGCAGATGGTAGTGATCCTGTCATATGCAACAGGGGTCGTGGGTTCAATTCCCACCCAGAGCAAATATTTGTGTGATTAATTTGTATCTGGGTGTTAAATATATGTATTTAAGTAGTATATTTGTGATTCCTCTGTTGTCTGTTGTCCGTAACACAAGTGGTTTAAGCGACTTAACACGGAGTCAGGTCAATGTATGAAATGTGGGAATTTATTATTATTATTATTTTTAATTATTTATAATCTGACCTGACAGACGTTGGCCTGTCTTAACGATCACTATTTAATTTAAATTGGTATAATAAAAAAACTGGCTGTTCATAGTGTGTTTGTTCCGACACTGACATATGTTAGTGAATGTTGGGTATGGCAGAAGAAGCTTCCGAGTAGAATAAATGTTGTTGAAATGACAGCACATCGAAGTATGTATGGTGTAAGTTGAGAGATAGATTAAAGAATTGTGTGATAAGAGATCGATGAAGTGTTAAAGGTGATGTTGTGACAATTGAGAAAGGAATGTTGAGATGATTGGGACATGTAGAATGGATGGGCTCTACGATTGCTAACACGCGTGGCAATAATGGGCAGAATTATTCCAATGTTGGCTTTCAAAGGCTGACATGATGATGACGAAAATTTATTAAGTAGTAACTTGAGACCGAATTGATGCTATATTAACTTTCTTTATTGCAGGTACCCGAAGAGGATAGCGAAGAGAAAGCGAGCGATCTCGACTCCGATGAGAAGGACACAGCGTCTGGTAATTTCGCATTTTAAATCTTCTATATATTTAAAGGAGAAGGTGACTAACTGTCTGGTTGACATATGTATAATAATGCCTAAACTACAAGGGTCAACACTTTAAAATCTTAGACAAGGGTTATTTCAATAACGTAGTGTAGCACTGAGAATGGAATTTTCGAAACGCATCCCTTAAGGGGGTAAAACAGGTGGTGCAAAATTAGTACGAAAGTTCTGAAAGTTTTTGCGGGTGAAACTGCGGGGTATTGCTCGTAGCATATATTGATAGCAGAACCAGCACACGTTGTCCTGCATCATTTTTCAAGCGGTTAGCATATTTAACAATGACTGCCATCTGTCGGTTCGATTTGTAAACCTAAACCATCCAGGACCCCACTTGAATGCATTCAATTCGTTCAAGTCGATCCAGCCATTTATTTGCAGTATAGATAAATAACCTAGATACCGACTGCAGCGCCATCTGCCATGCTGATTTGTGAATCTAAACCATCCAGGGTTACATAAGAAACGCATAAAAAATATGTATATATATATATATATATATATATATATATAAATATATATAACAAGCGACCCACTCCGGCTTCGTACGGGTGCAATGAGGATACAAAATGGTTATTGTGGGTTATCTCAAAGATATAGCACCTCGGACTTTTTTGTAGACATTTTTAAGGTGTACAATACTGTACATTATTTTGATCTATCTCGTCGGGTTCAACCAGCGTTTGCAATTTTTATTGGCGACATCACTATAGAAATCTCTAAAATTGTCAGTGTTTCTTAACTATATTATGCATGTAGTAAACATATAAATCTTTCTCTTGAATCACTCTAAATCTATGTATACACAGGGACAGACAGACAGCGGAAAGTGACTTAGTTTTATACTATGTAATCATCATTACAGACATTTGAAGTCCACTGCTGGACATAGGCCTTCCCAAGAAACAGGAAATTTTGCCCTTAATTAACGCGCTGGGCAAGCGTTTCGGAAATCCATCCCCACTCTTTGCATTTGAGCTAAACTGTTTTGGATGGATATACCGCCATCTGTCGGTTTTGGTATCTTAGTCACCTCTTACGACACCTGGTATAGAGGGAGGTGCTGTTCTATTCTGCCGGTACCTTTCGGCAATATACTGTGTAATGATATAGATAAATACATTATGTGCTATATAAATATAATTACGTACAAAGTTTTTCCCACAATCCGACATACGTAACATCGTGACCATACGGAATGTGTTATTTTTAGACTTCTTAGTAATTTATTATTAGTTATAATTAAATTTTATGTAGTTCTAGCCGAGCGGTAGCGGAAGAGTAGAATAGTATCTCCCCTTGTACTAGGTGTCGTAAGGCGAGTGAGGTACCGGAACCGACTGACGGCGGTATATCAACAGTGCGTGGAAGCAGCGTTTCCGTCGTCGATTTCAATCTCGCTTGCCCGTTGTGGCAATTATGGGCAAATTCCTTCTTTGGGGAGGGTTGTGCCTAGCAGTGGACTTCTAATGGCTGATATGATGATAACTGGCTAATAGCCCGCGAGTTAGTCCTTCCTTTTTTTTAACGTAAAGCATCTTTCTTTACATCTTGTCCCTGAAAAACAATTCTTATTCCGAATAGATGTCAGTGGTGTTCTGATAGGACGCCATCTAAACAATCGTGCCGATTCTTTAGATGAAAGTTGAAAGCCGAATCTACCCCACTCTGTTTTCGGGATAAAAAGTAGAATAAGTGGTATCCGTGCCGTGAGTAAGAGGCGACTGAGGTACCAGAACCGACAGATGGCGGTATACCCATCTGTCGGTTCTCGTACCTTCCTACCTCTATGCATTTAGTAAAAAGCAGTTATTTTAATATTACAAACAGATATTCCATGAGGTAGACCTCATACAAAAGGTCGTCTGCATTGGTACCTCATTCTCGCCCATTTCTGCCAAATAGTTGTGTTCTGGCCTGTTGGTGAAAGAGGCAGTGAATTTACTGGGTAATGTTGCATAATATCCTCAAGTCACGAGATTGGCAACGAGTTAGTGATATCCTTGTGGTATTACGAGCGTTTATAGGGTGCAGTGACGCTTTGTGGACCAGGTCTAATAAAAAAATATGTGTATTAATGGTACTGTTATCATCATATCAGTAATGGGATGTCCACTGCTGGACATAGGCCACTCCAACAAAGGCGGAATTTTGCCCATAATCGGGCTGCTGCTGCTTGTCCCCACCCTTTGCATCTAAGCTACACTGTTTCGGATAGATATACCGCCATCTATTGGTTCTGGCAATTTAGTCGCCTCTTACGACGCCTGGTAAAGGGTGAGGTACTATTCGACTCTGCTGGTACCTCACGGAATAACACATAGACTATTTTTTATGCCACAGTGCATCTTTCGTGATATTTGAGCTGCACTGTTTCGGATCGATACCGCCATCTATTAGTTCCGGTACCTCAGTCGCCTTTTACGACACCTGGTACAGAGTGAGGTACTATTCTACACAGCCGGTACCTCACGGAATTACACTTAGACTACTTTTTATCGCCGAGCGTATCTCTTTCGATATTTGAACGGCACTATTTCGGATGGATGCCGCCATTTATCGGTTTCGGTACCTCTTACGACGCTTGGTAAAGGGGGAGATACTATTCTTTCTGGTACATCACGGCCTTTATACTGTTGATTCTCCAATACATAAGCGTCGTGATAATTTTTGATAAGCACTTGCTGATAAGGGGGCAATTGATTTAAATATTTTAAATTATAACATTGTCACGGTGTACTGACCTAATGTGTTTCCAGTTATTGGAATCGACTTATTATCGTATCCTGTGTAGTGACTTGTGAGGGTATACTCTATTGTGTACGCGGTAAGGGCGTTGTTTGTTTATCACAATATGTGAGGAAAATTGTTGTAAGTTGAGTATTGTTCAGTTCTTGTTTTGTTTTAGTGTGAAGTGGTCGATTACATTTTAAATAGTGTTGAAGCCGAAAGTCTGTAAGGTATTTATTTGATCGAAGCATGTTTGTGGTAGTGATCCTATCTTATGCGCCAGGGACGTGGGTTTGATGCCCATCCGAACAAATGTTTGTATGATGATATTTGTGGGTGTTAGATATATGTAATCAAGTATTATATTTCTAATTACAAATTCAAATCGGATCACCGATTCCTGAGATTAACGCGTTCAAACAAAAAACTCTTTAGCTTTACAATATTAGTGTAGATTTTCTCAAATTGGGGTATCGTTAGAGTAGTACCTACCCCTGTACCAGGTGTCATAAGAGGCGATTGAGGTACTAGAAACGACAGATGGCGGTATATCCATCCGAAGCAGCGTAGCTCAAATTTACATGGTGGGGATGGGCAGCAGCATCCCCGTTGCGAGGGCTACGCTCTGCGATTGTCAACACGCGTGCCCAGTACGACAATTATGGGCAAAATTCCCCCTTTCTAGAAGAGGCCTATGAACAGCAGTGGACTTAGAATGGCTGATATGATGATGAGATTTTCCCTCGTATGTCGTCATTATTTCGCTCCCCGGTTTCACCCGCGTGCTCCCTGTTCCCTTAAGAATATGGGGATGTAATATAGCTTATGTTATTCCTTGATATTGTACGTTTAGATTAGTGAAATAGTTTTTGAAAACTGTGTACTAGTTTTTGAGTTTATTCGGTACAAATGTACGGGAAAACAAATGCTTTTACATTATTGTCTACATTTTGATTTGGTATTACTTCAGAAGGATGTAACTTTGTATTTGTGAAAGAATTTCCTAAATTACTCTCCTAGTTCTTAAGTCCGTTCGTTACAAACAAAGGATAAATCTTTTTTCATATAATAATATGTCGACGATCAGAAAGGAGGCTTATATTTTTTATATTGAATTCTCTGGGCAAAAATGTTAGTTGCCACACTTCTCCGGAATGGCTTGACAAATTTTTATATATTCAGTAATTTAGTAGTCCTAAGAATCGGCTATTATCTATTTGTCCTGCCCCTAAGTGATAAGGGTTGACAAGCCGTAACATATCTTTTATTTGTTTTACAATGAGTCTTAGTGTACCGGCCGGAGCCGTAGGATGCAGCGTTAAGCATAGGCCTTTGCACAAATCGCAGATCACACCTTCATGACGAGGTTTCTTTTGTCCATCCCCGCCCTGTAATATTTGAGTTGTACTGTTTTGGATGGATATAGTGGTATCTATCGGTACCGGTACCATAGTCGCCTCTCACGATTCCTGGTACAGAGGGACGTACTATTCCATTCTGCCGGTACCTCACGCCTGACATAGGGCTTAATTTCAATATTATTGAGCCTATATTACTTAAACTCATTATAGTGGCGGTAGAGTTTTTAAAATCAGTATATTCGTTCGAGATGAATAATAAGGAATAAATAATATAATTCTTACTTTGTAATTGTTAAAATATATTAGTTTAAAAGTGTAAGGTCAAGTAATTGACGAGTGACAATGTGAAGGAGTGACGGTAACAATGAGGAACGTGGTGTCTCACCATTGGTCTTCGAAGCCAACTCTAAATAGCAATCGAATCGGGAACGAGGAGATTCGTAACAGAACCAAAGTTACCGACATTGCCCGGCGGATTAGTAAGTTGAAGTGGCAGTGGGCAGAGCATTTGGTACGCAGAACCGGTGGCTGATGGAGTCGTACGGTTCTGGAGTGGAGACCACGTACCGGCAAGCGCAGCGTAGGGCGTCCACCCGCAAGATGGACATACGATCTGACTACAACCGCAGGATCGCGCTGGACACAGGCCGCATACAACCGGTCCTTTTGGAGACTTTTTGGAGAGGCCTATGTCGAGTAGAAGTCATGGAATGTCAAGCTCATATTATGATGATGAATGACGTTTATAGCAGTGATGTTATCGGGCGGGACCACAGTGAGATCTCATTAGCCGTAAGAGGCTTACTCTGGGATTAAGGCCTCCTCAAGAGGTTCCTTTTAAAAAATGAATAATTTACCCAATATATCACTGAAATGACGGATATAAGTCATCAGTGGATTCATAAATACTTAAATACATATTATAACACCCAGACTCGATATAAACAATGTTCATCATATAAATGTTTCTCTTGAGTGTAAATAGAACCCACGACCGGTGGCGTATATGACACGTTATAACAAGTTATGTTATAATGTAATAAATAAACCATACTGACCTCATTAAGTTCTAAGAACTGTAAATATGACATTGTCTTTGCAGTTTCCTGTTGATAATTCAAAATTAAACATTGAACTGGTAATTTGGCGCATTTGACTGTGTTCCTATCTTGTTCGCCAAATATCGTTGGTTCGATCCGCATCTAGGACCCACATTTATGTGATGAACAGTTGTATTTGTTCCGAGTCTGGGTGTTATATTTGTGTATTTCAGTATCAAATTTGTAAGTACTCTAGTATGTCTGTAACACGCGTGCTTTAAGCGGCCAATCTCAGAGTCAGGTCGTGAATCAAATGTTGTGAATTTATTTATTTAATTAATGATAAGTGCAGTGGTTCCCAAACGTTTGTCAGTACGCGGCCCATTTGCAGTTAATGCTATACCTTTATTTGCTTTATCGATTATGAAAAGGGCAGAGGGGGAGAGGGGGGTTTTTATCATTACAGCCAATGGAAGTCCTCTGTTGGACATAAGCCTTTCCAAGAAAGGAGGTTTTCTGCCCATAATTGCGACGCTAAGAAAGCGTGTTAGCAATGGCAGAGCGCAGCTATCGCGACGGGGATGCTGCTGCCCATCTCCGACCTGTGCATTTGAACTGGACTGTTTCGGATGAATATACCGCCATCTGTCGGTTTTGGTACCTTTGTCGCCTCTTACGACACCTGGTGCAGTGGGAGGTACTATTCTATTCTGTCGGTACCTTACGAGAGGGAATAACGGCATCTTATATGTATATTTTAGTTTCTAGAGAAAACACAGTAGCCCTCTCACTGTCACTCCTCAAAAATAAACAATACACACGCATTTCTTACACAGTATACTGTCCAATCCCGGGTCTCGAGCGGATATCGAACACACTAGTGCGGCCTGGCTCACGTAGCACTCATATTGTGCATACGATTTAAATGTCGACGACGGCCTCAAAAGATCTCGATTGATCGCCGTCGGCCGCAAAGATACGTTTAAACGCGTAGGCATAGGGACCAGGGATGATGCGGATACATTTTTTTTTCACATCCGCCGATGAGGATTTAGAGATTCTCACAACCGTAGTTGTAGATTTTCGACAGGCTCGATGGCGTAGATAGTAGGGATCTCAACCTAGGGCAAATATTTATATGGTGATATTAGTGTTTGTTCTGTGTGTTTGTGATTCCTCTGTTGTCTGGCGTTCGTAACACAAGTGCTTTAAGCGACTTAACACTGAGTTAGGTCAATATGCGAGATTTAGTGAAAATTATAAAAAGAAAACGTCGTAATCTTAAATGTGTATGCGGATTTGTACAAAAACCTGAAGTGCTGGTGTGGTAGGGTACAACAACAGCAGTATTTATACTTTCTTTATATATATTTAATAATTAAGAAGTGATTGCGTTACTATTTCTATTTAATTATTTTAGTTATTAAAGTTGAATATTTGAGCATTATATTTAAAGCAGAATGGCTTGTATATTAATCCTGCGCTACTGAATAAATGTTTTTTTTCCGCATCCACACCAGTTCCGCATATATTTATACGGATGCGGAAGTGAATGTAAATGCGGATATCTAAATCGTTCATCCCTAATAGGGACGTCTGTTAATGAACGGCCTTGACCGTCCCTCCTGTGGCGCTAGAAATGTCGTTCGAGTAGTCCAGATTCAGGTTCGTCCGGTAAAAAAAGCCACACCGCACCGTTGGGCGTCTTCGCTCACAGTTTGAGAAACTACGTATTCCGTAAATACAGGGCATCGAGTTTCCTGCTGATTTTATTTATACACATTGAACCTTATAAATACTTATAATAATTTATAAACGATTTCCTCATTTTAGATTCAAATGGAAAAACCAGTAAAGGAAAATCTTTCCGAGTATCCTGCGTCAAAATTGTTTACCAAATATTGGAGCAATTTGCGGTTTAAAGAGAGTTTAATTTTAAATGTCTAGATGTTACACAGCTCGTTTGCATATAGTCAAATGAAATCATACTATTTTTTACTCAAGTAGACACATTACAAGCACCTTCGAATTGTCAATAATAATAAATAAATCAGTTTTATTTTAGAAATATAACGAACTATATTGTATTATACTCAAAATACTGTTGACCCTGATGACCCCACCGGATCATAAGAGTCATCTAACATATAAATTAGGCCTACCGTATAGTAGTCTGCTGGCATTACACGAGCCACCAGAAGGGAACATACAGGAGAAACTAGTGGTGATAAAGGTTCCATCAATACTTAATCGTTAGTGTTAGTGGAACCTCTACCGGCGTTGGCACTAACAAACCTTTGTCTTGTATGTATGACGTCATAGTTCATACATAGAGTCTCTTTCGTGTCATTTGATTTTTCATCGATAATAACAATAGAATAGAAATATATAATAGATATTTTTAAAGGAAAACTTATTATTTCTTTCTTTGTGCCACAAAGATTACATAAAAGTCTTCCTTATCAGCGACAGATGGCGGTATATTCACCCAAAGTAGAGTACTCGTAGGTTATCCCTAAAAGATAGATATATCCCACCGGAGATTTTTTGTAGACCTTTTAAGGTGCACAAGCTGGAGTACATTATTTTGATCTATCTCGTCGGATTCAGCGTTTGCAATGTAAGCGCAAATAATGTGTTTATTTACGACATCATTGAACACTAAAATTACCAGCGTTTCTCTACTATATTATGCATGTATTATACATATACCTTATTATTATACCTTATTATTGAATCACTCTATCTATTCAAAAAACCGCATCCAAATCCGACTCGTAGTTTTGAAGATCTAAGCATACATAGCGACAGACAGCGGGAAGGACTTTGTTTCATACAACGCAGTGTTGTTACATACGCGGTTTTGAATCACTATCACTGACCATATCGTCGATGATAGTGCAATACCGCGTAAGTAGCAGTTGCAAATAAAGTTGAAAATTCAATGAGGAAAGATGAAAAATGGACCTTATTAACTTGAACTACATACGCGGTATTGAAGTGACATCGACGATATGTACTCTATATCGTCGATGATAGTGCAATACTGTGTAAGTAGCAGTTGCAAATAAAGTTGAAAATTCAATTAGAAAAGATGGAAACTAGTCCTTATTAACTACACTTATTAGCTACATAAGTGGTATTGAAGTGTCATCGAGGATATGTTGTGTGTCGACAGGAGACACGTCGGCGCTTCAAGTGATAATGCCGGAGCTGGTGGGAGACACTGGTCGGTGGGCCCACGACCGCCGCGTGTTCCGCACTCTGCTCGAACTGAGCCGGCTGACTGACAACGGCGTGTCAGCCGACCCGCACCTGGCCCAGCTGGTGAGTTCCACCTGCTTGTCCATGCTTTCAGCCATGTAACATTTAGTTCATTATAGTACTAATAGATGTCACTAGAAAACGTAGAAATGTATGCATTGGTACATCACTCTCACCTATTTCTACCGCCAAATAGCAGTGTTCCTTTTTGAAGTGTGAGAGAGGCAGTGAAATTACTGGGTAATATAATATCAAGTCACAGCATTGTTCATGCGTTAGTGATATCATTGTGATACCAGGAGCGGCTATAGGCTGCGGTAACGTGGACTGTATGATTGCTTGGCGACCTGGTCTTATTAAGAAATATTGTTTTTATATCTCTGTATTAAAACGGCAAATGATGAACACTGCATCTTTTTTTAATCTTGAGAACGATTGCCACAAGGTTAAAAGTTAAATAAACGCCGTTTTAAAGCCGTTAAGAGTAGTTTTCTTATGAGTAGCATACGCGTAAATTGCTGATTCCCGAGAAACCTGCGGGGGTGATCGCCTATAGCGGCCACCCTCACCTCTGGTAGTTCTGGAATTGACGTCTGAGTAGTCCCAGTGTATAGTTTTATTGAAACAATAAATATACGTGCATTGCTCACGAGGATAAGAAGGAAAGGATAAAGGAGAAGATAACAGGAGATGGATGTATAGAAGGAGAGGGGGGGATTGAGCATGAGGTTGAATAGAAGTATTGTTAAGATTGCTGACCACCGGGTGTAAAACTCTTTTGCGGTTCCGTCTCTGTATTAATGTTTTAATCATTATCTTCAATTTCTCTATTATTATTAATAAAAACTAATAAAGCTAACGCTGTGAACAATACAATATGTATGAAGACGAATCAAAATTGCTACTTGAAACTAAATTTGTATATCTGAATTGTAAATTAATATTTATTATTCTCTGTATCACCTGTTATGTTTGTGAGATATAAAATAGTAATTGTACCCATTAAATAATGCTGTTATTTTTCAGATGTCCGATGATAAGAAAGAGGCAGAGGAAAACGCGGAGACAGGCGCGGAAGAACCAGAGGAACCGGCTCCTCTCGACCCTAATTTGGTCCATGAACTTGCTACGAAAGGAGACGATGAGGCGCTTGCCACTTTACTCAAAGTAAGATGTAACATATATAGTTTCACATCAAACATGGCTGGATAGTCTATAAATGATCTACCTGTATGTCTTATCAATATCTATATGTATATATATAGGTGTTTTAATTAACTGGTTCGTCCTGTCTGTCGCTAGAATTAATATCTAAGTTGAGCAGAATTAGTTTGGACAAAAACAAAGTCAAAGAATTTAATGTTTATTGAAGAAATTATCTGCAATTTTGTGAATTCATTCTATTTACCATTTAGGGGAAGCTTTCTATTATTGCTTTGTAAATAATATTTCGACTTCGAACGATTTGGTTACATTGCGGCAACGAAAAAAGTAAGGCAATTTAAATATGAATATATTTCATTTTATAGCCGGTAAAAGGGTAGATTTATAATAAATAGAGAACGCTTAAATCTTACAAAATATTATATTTAGAAACGTATCAAAAATAAATGACATTATGTTTGTCCGCAGCGTCACCCCCACCTAGTAGAAACAACAGACGCGTCGGGCGGCACCGCCCTGCACGCCGCCGCACGCGGGGGCCGCTCTCTTTGCGCCGCGGCGTTGCTGAAAGCTGGCGCTCGACCTGACGCAGCCGACGCTGATGGTTGGAGTCCGCTGCGAGCGGCCGCCTGGGCCGGTCATACAGAGGTACGTAACATTAAGTTTTAGCTATGAACAAATGCAGTGCTACGAAAGCATCAATGTTGAGGTAGGGTAGGACTACGGAAAATAACAGTGCTACAGGTGTTTTCCCGCTACGAACTGCTTGCTATGCGCTGTGTGAATCGTCTGTTTCACGAATTCTCACAAAATTTTGTGCCTCAAAAAAGTCGCTAGTTATTTCGAAACTAGGTAAATAGTTTTGCAGGTGAATATAACTTCAGTAGATACTTTAACATTTTATATTTGATTTAGACAACTTCAAAACGTTTTTCTCTCACTTATTTCAGGTTGTAGAAGTTTTGCTAGAATTTGGATGCGATGTCGACTGCGTCGATGCTGATAATAGAACTGCATTGAGGTATTTTTACTATATGATATTTCAGATTTATATAACACTTGTATATTACGAGGATTATGTTAGTAATATAAAATCTGATTATACAGAGCGGCAGCATGGTCTGGACACGAGGCCGTAGTATCTCGCCTCTTAGCTGCAGGAGCAGATCCCGATAGAGCTGATGCTGAAGGGAGAACGCCGCTCATCGCAGCGGCTTACATGGGCCACGCGGATATCGTGCGAGCCCTGTTGGACGCGGGCGCGGACATCGACCACGCGGATGACGACGGTGCGTTAGCTCTTCTGTATTTATGCTACGGATAAACGCAACAGCTCCGAATGTACTACGACTCCGTAGTATGCTACGCGCGTTGGAACGACTACTCAATGTATTTGTTTATTACAAAATAACAACACAAAAATATTTGTGTTATTATTTTGCGTGTTTATTTTTAAGGCATTCTTCCTGTAAAGTTATTGTCGATTATTTTTCAGTATTTAATATTAAAGTTTTTTTTAAGTGAATCTCAGCTTGTAGGGTAATAAATATTAACGGCATGAAAGTATTAATAAACAGCTTAAATAAAGAAACGTGTTGTATTTTTTCATATGTACGTGTTTTTGCACAGGTCGCACGGCGCTGTCGGTGGCGTCGCTGTGCGCGTCGGGCGGCGCGTGCGCAGCGCTGCTGCTGGAGCGCGGCGCGTGCGTGGGCAAGGCGGACCGCGACCGCGCCACGCCGCTGCTGGTCGCCGCCTTCGAGGGCCACACGTGAGTCATACACTCTTGTCCCCTTAACGTTAGTGCTGGTGATCTTACCTCTGCGCATACAAGATTCACTTAAAAATGTGGCGTTGGCTACTTCCTTCCGAGGCGGAGTGTGATATCTCACATTAGCTACAATCATGCTATGAAAAAAAAATAGTGTACGCATATTTTTACTTTTGATTATACATATATATTTTAACACACTTCTTTTAAGCTTACAGAAAATAGTCTAATGCGCTTAGAAGATATAATTTGATTGAATTTAAAACAATGTCAGGGTTTTTTTACTTTTAAAGGTTTTTTTTACTTAGAAAGAAGTGATGCTTTTATTATAAGTTGGTTTTCTTTTACTATAATTACTTATCAAACTGCGAAACATGATTAAGTTAAATAGCGACTCAATTAAACAATTAAGTATTATTTTCATTTTTGAAACCGTACTTTAACAGTACATGTAGACTGTATTGTGGAATAAGATCCCTGCCGAGGTTTTCCCAGTATAAGGTTAAAAAAAAAAAGATGAAAGAGGTGTTATAAACGTCTATAGGTTGCGATAATCACTTACCATGTGAGCTGCATTCTTGTTTGCCGCCTTATTGGTCAAAGAAATCCCAAACGGTAGTGTTCCTATCATATGCGCCAGGGGTCGTAGGTTCGATCACCACCCAGGACAAATATTTATATGAGGATATTTGTTTTTGTCCAGTGTCTGGTTGTTAAAAAATTGTATTTAAAAATTATATTTGTGCGACTTACCACGGAGTCAGGTCAAAGTATGAGAAGTTTTGTGAATATTTGAATACTAAACACGTA